>CM035172.1:39896827-40123131 GCA_020205615.1 Panax quinquefolius | reverse complement strand
TCTACTTGATATCGTGTACTCAAATCAATGTTATCTCTGTCCAAGAATATGCATGAGAATGTTATTCCTTATTTATATAATTTGATGATGAATATGATGAAGTTAATGAATAATATACAAATGTTCCTGCATTGATAAAAGTCGTGAAAGTCCTTAATAGATGATGTATAATAATGCAGACAAGGACTTAGATTAAAATGATCAAATATGTTAGGTTGATCTAATATGAATGAATATTTTTATAAAAGTCCTTCAAAATATCGTGATGTACAAGGACTATGAATAGAAAGATCAAACTTGTTAGGTTGATCTTATAAAGTGTAATAGATAAGCATGTTTGATCAAAGAGCACTGAATCGGTCACTATAGTCTGCCAAGAAAGTAAAACAAGAATCGTAAGCCTCGCTCGATATTGCTAAAGCCAGCTAAGAGATTGCTGAAGCCACGAAAGAATCGCAGTCTGTCAAAGAAAGTCACTCTCGAGATTGTAGAGACAGTTTGTTGAGTGTCTGCCGAGCCAAATGAAGAATCGCAGGCTTCGCTCAAAATCATGGAGTCTACAAGTCATCACCAATGAAAATCGTAGTCAGTCAAGTGCTCATAATACTAAAGTAGAATCGTAGAGCACTCTACGATTCTCAACAGATGAACAATCTTGAAGTGCATATATAGATCTCATCCTCTGATAAGTGTAATCATATTTCAGAATGCAATCTACTTGAAGAATATCAGAAAGCATTCTTTGAATGTCCTAAAAGTAAACAGAAGATCAAAGCACCAACTCTACAGCAAGGCTAATAGAGAAGTGAAAAGCTATTCAGAAAGAGTCTCATCAGAAGACAACGATCGTAAAGTGCTTACCAAACAGCAAAAGGGTCTGTTAAAGAAACTACAAAGATAATGGTAAACCTTCCACAGAGTAAGCATAAGACAAACTAGGAGGATGTCAATGCTTAGCCTCACCATGGAGTATGATCAAGAGATCATAAGGATGAAGGTTAAGGAAGCTGAGCATGACTAATCAAAAGGGATATGCAAACCAAAGTTTCAAAGAAGTCAATCAACTTGTTAGTTCTTGAAGCAAGGAAAGACAAGCATGATTGTAGAACAGAATACAAAAGCAAAGTACAAGATAGTAAAACGTTGAGCACTCTCGAAATCATAAGAGATGTTAAGGTCAAATCATCCTACGATTTCCACAGAAAAGCACGACCAAGTAATCGTAGAGTTCATAAAGGTCAACATCAGCATCGTAGAGGGCATTTGTCTGATGAGTGAGAATGTCTAAACAAAGAAGACTGATATTCGAACGTTGTTAATTGAGGATCCCGATATACTCTCCAAAAATCCTTGATGTAAATCAAGGAAACAAAAGAAAAGGGTGACTACCTACTAATCTGCTGAAGGTGACATTTCAGAAGTGTTAGGTGATAAAGCAGACTGTTGTGTCAGGCAAGTCAAAAAGGAGTTGTCACATCAACTCAGTATGTCTACATAAAAGATTTTAGAATAGCTAAAATATTAAATGCTCCAAATAAAGCTCTTCTATGGAAGACTCCCAACGATTATGTTCCAACAGGAAGATAATAGATGAATCTAAAAATAGTCAAAGCTTCAAAGAACATTATAGAGAAAATGTCTCAGTGAGAGTGAGACCACCACAGAAGAGTGAATCATAACTAATGAGAGTCTTACAATGAAAAAGCCTCACTCAATACAAAGGAGTATGACAACGAAGTGGCATCTATACTGAGAGCCTTCCGCCAAGAAGACAACAACTAGAGTGGCAGATCAGAAAACAGAATACTTGAGTCACTCTACGTTTCACCATGAACACACTGAGCTGAAGAAAAGAAGATAAAGAGCCGAATATGTGCACAAGACAACCAGTGTTCAAAGACGGCTAAGTACCCAAAGAAGTCAAGCTGATATGCAAAGACTTAGCAGTACCTCAACGGTAACAATGTGTAATGCTAAATATCAGATGAAGACAAACATCAACAACAAAGAGCAACAACACCAAGGGAAGAATCAGACTTCTAAGTACCAACAAGATGTCAAGCTGAATGTACATCTTAGCAGTCTATTAGATGTGATCAAGTACCAATGTTGAATGCCTAATGATCAAAGGAAGTCGTTAAGTACCAGAAGATGAATTGAACAAGTTAAATGTCATCTTAACATCTCAACAACAACAAACAACAACCAACAAACAACCACCCAAGCAACCAGGGCCTGCAGGGTCCTTACCTTAGTGACTAAACCAAAGTCAAGTCTGTTAAGCTTGCTGAGTACCGGATGGTACAAGAGATTCTAAGTCTGTCGAGCTTAGTCTACAGTTTCCAAGGCTGCTGGTCTTGAAGAGTTCTTAGTGAACTAGTGTTCCAAGGCTGTTGGTCTTGAAGGATTCAAAGTTAATCAAATTCTTAGTGGAATGCCTGCTTGTTGAAGTAGAAGAGTGGATTAGGAGCATTCAGTCTCTGAACCACTTAAAACCTCTGGTGTAATTTACTTTACGTCATTTACATTCAATATTTTAACTGATATATCTGCTTGCAACTAACTTAACATTAGAACTGTGTTTAATGTTATATTCTTGAAGGGGATCTTAATCTATTCTGATGTGCATAAATTGATTCCTCTATTCATTATATGTTTATCACTTATCTAGATAAAAGAAAAAGAAAAAGAAAAGGTTTAAATGATCTATTCAACCCCCTTCTAGATCTATTATGTGCCCCCGGGAACTAACAATCTTGTATCGAACCTATATAGCATACATAAGGTGGTTATGTAGGTTAATGCATTTATATCTCATTAACTTTTGACTTAACTTTGTATTTTTCAAGCTTAGTAATTCATTCTTAACTTTATCAAATATATTAGATTTATTTATATTATTATAGGTCAAAATACACTATTAAGTGTCCAATTATATCATCATATGTTACAATATATCAATCTTCCAAGTTTTATTTTAAAAGAAATATAAAACTCGTTTGAACTATTTTAATCGTTAACAAACCTTGTTTTTCGCTTAATCATAACTTCTTCGTTACATTTATCCTGGTTTGGTTTATTCTTACGCCAAATTAAAGTTTATTCCATCTACTTTAACACCGTATATATAGGCCTCGATTTCAGTCCTTATACCATTCAATATGAAAATTGCCCAAAACCTGCTACCCGAATCGTCCGGATTCTAGAAAGGTTGAATGACATACATTCCCTCCAAGTTGCCACATACTTTCAAAGTCGTCCCTAAAGTTCAATTTTTGTTAGTTAGGTCCTTAAAGTGGCATTTTATTGGCGTTTCAGTTTTTTCAGCCCAATTTAACCTCAACCCGACCCATTTTGACATAACCCGACCTAGTTAGACCCAACCTAAAATTTTAATATTTAAAATATAAAATTATTTTAAAAATAATAATTATATTTAACATTTAAAATATATATATATATATTAATATTTTAAAATAAATTATTATATTTAAAATAATAATTATTTTAATATTTTAAAATAAAATAATTATTTAAAAATAGCTATTTTGATATTTAAAATAAAATATTAGTTTTTCAAAAAATTAAATAAAATTATTTTAATATTTTAAAAAAAATATTTTTTAAATAATAATTATTGTACTTAATATTTTAAAATAATATTTATTTTTTATATTTAAATAAAACATTATTTTTAAAAAGTTATAAAGATAATTAGTATTATAAGGAAAAATATTAGAAACTTTTATTTTTTCAAAATGAGTAAAGTTCCATAAAATATAGATTCAAAAAAATTACATAATATAATAAAACTTTAAGTTTTAAAAATAAATTAAGTTTTTTTTTCATTTTTATGTAAAATGTATTTTCGAAATTGTTTTTTAATATATGTACCATTATTATATGTATTCTTAATATAAGAATTTTTAAAAACAAAAACTAAATATAGAAATCAAAATATAAAAAATATTAAAAGATAAATAAAAGGTGATTCAATTTTTTTTTAAATAAAAAAAATTAAAAAAAAATTATTATTTTAGAAAGAAAAAATTATAGTTTTTTAGAAATAATTAAGAACTTTAGGGATTCAATCTTAATATTAAATGTAATTATTATTTAATTTTTTTAAAAAACTAATATCTTATTTTAAAATATTAAAATTAATTATTGCAAATTAATTATTTTATTTTAAAATATTAAAATAATTATTATTTTTAAAAGAATAATTTATTTTAAAATATTAAATATTTTTTTAAATGTTAAATATAATTATTATTATAAAATGATTTTAAAAATAATATTATATTTTAAAATATTAAGAAATCGGGATTGGTCAAAATGGGTCGAGTTTGGTCAAAATTGGTCAAAATGGGTCGGGTTAAGGTCAAATTGGGCTGAAGGAATGGAAATGCCAATAAAATGTCAATTTAAGGACCTAACTGAGAGAAATTAAACTTTAGAGACGACTTTGAAAGTGGGTGACAACTTGGAGGGACAGAAGTGTCATTCAGCCTTCTAGAAATTCAAATTTTTGTGTTTCTCGGGCTAGTTTTGTGAATTTTTATCTCATTCATTATACATTGGATTAAAGCCATTTTTGGATATGTACTACCTCATACTACGTTTGTATTTTTAAAAATATAACATGTATGAAAAGAGTTTGGCAAGGCTTCGAAACAGCCCATTCACAACAAATTTAGACTTGGAAATTTCCAAATTTCTAGTAACTTTGTTATTTTCCTACCTAATTTGCGATTTAGTAACTTGCACGCCATACACCTGATTTACTTCAATTTTGGATATGTTTGAGATGTTAATACATACTCCCTTCGTCCCATATTAAATGTCCTAATTTTTTTTTAGGATGTTTCAAAATAAATGTCCTATTTCTATATTAGTAACTATATATTTCATATTTTTTCATTTATACCCTCATAATCTTTTTACTCGACTTTTATTGGAAATTGAATAAATGTGAAAATATTTATATTGGGAACTGGTGTATAGTATACTACTTTCATTCTAACATCTCTTTTTATTTAATGTATTTATTGGGAATGTGAGAGTTACAAAAAAAATCTAGATAATTAAAGGGTAAAATGCAAAGTCGACCACTGAACTTTAGGGGTTTTTGGGTATTGAGCCTTTTCTTTTGGTCAACGCAAATTGAGGCCCTTTCTATTAAAAAATTTGGACTTCGAACCCCAGACGCCACATGTGTGTTGACCTGAATACGTGGCAGCCTACGTGGCACACGTGGCAGATCTGACGTAGACATTTTTTTATTTTATTTTATACATGGACGGGCTGACGTGGCGAATATTGAACTTAATCCCAAAAAATATGTTGTTGCCAAGATTCGAACACGAGACCTCTAGCTTAAAACTTGGATTTAATGACCACCTGAGCAAACAAGCCTAGCTATTTTAACTTTGCAAGGATTAATATTTATAACTGAACAAATCATTTCTCCCAAATTAAAACAAATCCCCTTTCCCATAATATTGTTATGTACATAACTAAAACAATAACAATAATAATAATAATAATAATAATAATAATAATAATAATAATAATAATAATAATAATATTAATAATAAAATAAAATAAAATAAAATAATAATAATAATAATACTAATAATAATAATAATTTATTATTATTAGGCTTAAATATAATTAGTACCTAAACTATAGACCATATTCCACTTCGGTGATCCACCTTTTAATTTTGTCAATTAGGTTATTAAACTATCAATTTTTTCCAATTACACAAATTAAACACGTCACATCAGCAATTGCTGACGTGGCTTATTATGTGGGGCCTTAAGAAACTTATGTGGCAAAAAAAAATATTTTTTAATTATTAAATAAGCAACTCTTATTAAACAAAGGGCAAAACAGTCAAAACATAAATTAACATTTCTAATATTCATTTTCATTTTCTCTTTCTGATAAAATCTCTCCTCCCCCAACCTCCGCTCCTCCACCGCCTCCTCCTCCTCCGCCGACATCCTCCGCTACCACGTCCTGCTCTCTCCCACCGACCTCCGCCACTTCACCCCCGCTGGAAAACTCATCGCCACCCTCTTCCAAACCACCGGCCAACCACCAACAACTTTTATCAAAATCTAACATCACCATGGCAACGCCACCACAAACTGTCACAATCTTCTCCCCTTCCTCCACTGCATCCTCCAACACCACCATTCTCTCTCTCATCAAATCAATTCCCTACAATATCACAATCTACTCCATTAATTATCGGAGTCAATTAGAACTCAACATCACAAAAAACAGAACCCTAACAATCAAAATCAAAATCCTATATTCCTCAAATCAAAGCCATATATACCCAAATCAGGCACACAAAAATCTGAATATGCACACAATCCAAGATTTTGAAACTAATACGAGATCAGATCAAAAATAAAAATCACGAGAAGCCATATCGGTAAAATCACGGGAAGTCATATCGGTAAAAATCACGGGAAAGCGGCCATATTCCATAGGAATTGAGCCGAGAAGAAGTCACGCCGAGGTGGAGATGACGGAGGCTCGAGAGTCTGGTACACGCCAACGGGAGGTCGCCGGTCGTTGTTGTTGTTGTAGAGGTCAGGATTTTGAGAGATTTGAGGTCATTAGAGAGCTGAGTAGGGAAGCTTTTCGTTGAATATTTTGTTTAGTAGGTTGAGGAGGCGAGTCCCATGACGAGGATAGCTCGAGGGGGACGGCCCACCGATTTGGTCGATGACTATGACGGTGAGGTTAATGAGATTTAAGTAGGAGATGTCGAGGGATATTTAGGCCAGAGATTTAGGCCACATTTTCTCTCTCTATTAAAAAGGAATTAAGAAGAAGAATAAGGAATTAAGAAGAATTAAGAAGAATTAAAAAGGAATTAAGAAAGAAGAAGAAAAAGGAATTAAGTTTTGACTATTTTGCCCCTTATTTAAATATATTTGTTTATTTAATGATTAAAAAAATATTATTTTTGACACATCAGCTGTTTAAGGTCCCACTCAATTAGCCACGTCAGCAATTTCTGACGTGACATGTTCAATTTGTTGCAATTGAAAAAAAATTGATAGTTTAATAACCTAATTGACAAAATTGAAAGGTGGATCACCGAAGTGTAATATGACCTATAGTTTAGGGTATTAATTCATATTTAAGCCTTATTATTATTATTATTATTTTATTTTTTATTTTATTTTTATTTTTATTATTATTATTATTATTATTATTATTATTATTATTATTATTATTATTATTATTATTATTATTACTGTTATTGGGTATATGCTCCTTAGTCTCTCTCTCCCACTATCAGACCAAGTTTAGCTTTCTCATGCTTAGTGTCCTTAATTGGTTTAGAATAATGACACCTCCTGCTTTCCTAATGTGACTCAGTAACTTGCCCTCTCCCTTTTCAATTCTCAGCACATTTGGTTCAACTTTCTAGCTTAATTCCAAATATATCCATATAGTTTTTTAACTCATAAATCCCAACATAATACACACATGTATATTACACCACCATTTCATTACATATATACATAATGTATATATTACATTATTTATTTTTGGTTTAAATATGAATTAGTACCCTAAATTATAAGTCATATTCCACTTCAGTGATCTACCTTTCAATTTTGTCAATTAGATGATTGAACTATTAATTTTTTTTGATTTCATTCAATTGGGTCTGCCACGTCAGAAATTGCTGACGTGGCATGTAAGACCCCAAATTATTAATAAATGAAATTTAATTTCCTCAATTTATCATTTTGAAATAGTAAGGGTTGATTTGATTAATGTGGTTAGTTATGGGTAAAATGCGCAAATATTTCAAATAAGCAAGTGGTTATAAAATACTCATTGTTGTCGGAGAATATTCGTTTGGTCGTGGAATATTCTTCTTTGTCGGGGAATATTAGACTACTACGCAATGACCTTGTGTGGGCCCCATAACTGAAAGCAATTGGATGAAGAAAACGACAAGTATAAGTTGTTTATAAATAATTGCCGTAGTTATTACAGATTATCTTTGTTGGAATACCCGGTGGTTAAAACATAAGAATACGCTGTTGTCATAAAAGAGTAGACACGCGATATTGCACCAATTATTGATTCTTACGTGAAAGGCTTTACTCAATAATTATTACAATAATTCTTATTCAATATTTTATTTTATTGATTCAATAAATTCTTTGCGTTGATATTTTATATTACGGTTGTTTCAATAATTGTCACTACACAGTATTTTCCATTATCGAAGTAATAATTCATATTATCTGAATAATATTATTAGAAAATATTATTGGTAATGTCTAGAAAGTTCTATCTAAGGAGAGGTTTGGTCACCTAATCAATGCTTGAGAAGGAGAAATTCTTATTGAAAGCCCCTCTTTCGGAACTAGCGGCACAAGATCGTGATTCTCGTAATATTATTTGTGAATAATTAATTAATGATTTATATGATGAGGGAAATATTGATTTTATATGGATATAGATGGAGAAAATTTTTAAAGTGACAATTGTTAAAAATTGATATTTTATCTTTTCTGATAAAATAATATTTTATTATATTATTATAATATAATAATGAGGATATTTTTACAATGAATGTGGGATATATGAATATATGAGGAGGAAGAGTATTTTTGTTGCAAAAGTTGTTTAAAACATGTTGGTGGACCCATTTCTTGACTGAAATTTGATTATAGCCTGTAAAATCGTCCGTATGTGGATTTCGCTCAATTTCTGTTTGGAATTTGGAAATACTTTCTTCTACAAAGTTGTAGAGAATTGAATTTCCTATAAAAATTCATGAGATTCGAATTTTCTGATAAAAGGGCTATTTATTATGAATTATTGAAGTTCCGAAGTTTTGAAATAATTGATTTTTGAAAGTTTTAATTATTTTTATTAAGAAAAACGTTTTTATTATTTTGGTTGGCCCCCCATGTGTTGTAAACATGCTGATTTCAGTTGGTCTTAAGTGGGCGTGAAAATTTTTTATTTATATTATTATTATATTAAATTTTCTGCTTTGGTGTTCTAAGCAATTTCCTATAAATAAGGTGCTTAGGTTAGAATTGAAAATCACACCAGAAACTAAAGATTTCTCTCTCTTTCTTTCTCTACAATATCGAGCGTATTTGTGAGTATTTTAGTACTTTGAGTATTTCTATACGGTGCAAGTTCTTTCAAAGACTATATCCAAAGATTCCAAATGTAAGTACTATTCTTTTCGAGGTAAGAGATGTTATTTTATTCGAAAATGATATTATTTCTTCAATATCATTATCCGAAATATTGATTGGAAATTTTATCAAATTTGGAACTTTTTCATGTCGGGGGGTTACTATTCATAATTCATTCTTATTCACGAAAGTACTATTCACGTAAGCGTGATGATGTTTTTTTGTGAAATTTCTATCTTTTGAGGTTTGAGTTACTATTCACGATACTTCATCAGACTATTCATTTATCGACACTATTCACGTAAAAATTAAATTTTCTTTTTCGTGTCCAAGATTATCTATTATGATTCCTATCTTTGATTGGATCTATGTTTTGATCTTTATTCTTGAATTTTACTCCAATCTGGTTATTTATGAAGTATTTTGAACTAGGATTATTTAAAGTACGAATCCTTAATACTTGTTTTTGTTTCAATTGGATTCGCTTTTCTTTAAAATATTTTTCATCATCCTCGGTCCTAAATGATGATATTATTGAATATCTTTGGCTCGTAGTGCAAAGATGAATGATTTCTTGATGAATATCTTTGGCCGTAGCGCAAAGATGAGCAGTGTTGAGATGAATACGACCGATCGATTAATATCTTTGGCCGTAGCAAAGATGAGCAGTGTTTAGATGAACATGACATTAATGATGAATATCTTTGGCACAGTAGTGCAAAGATGAATATTTGATTCGGATATATATTGATTGATGTTACTGAGGATAAAATATCGACGATGAACTTTTAAATTCATATATAGAAGATAGTAGTTTGCATTCTCTACTTAACTCTTCTAATGAATTATTATTTTCACTGTGAAGATTGATTTAAAACTGGTTGTCTATTGTATTCTATTAGATTTTTCCCTGTTAAGGACTAACGATAATTTGTTCTATATTATCTTAGTCATAATGTTCTTTTTGGGCTAGTTGAGCTCACCCTTTTCCTTGTGTTTCATTTTTCTTCTCAAGAGGCGAGAATGTGGTAAGTACTAGTCGTGGGTGTGGAATGATGGTTCTAGAAGTTGTTTTAGTAGTCCTCATTATTATGTAAAATAGTGTATTAATAATTGTAATGAGGACTTATTTGAGTGTGGATATTGTCAGATGACAATATTTGTATTTAAACTCACAGTTTTTATGTTGTATTAATAAAGTTGTAGTTGTTTCGCACCATATATTTGGCGACTCGGAATGGGTGTTGTATATCTATTTTGGGGGGGCGTCGCGGTTGGTATCGAGCTTAGGGATATGGTCTCCCATGAGATCGGGGAATAGTACTAGAGGGGAGAGGCGAGTAATCCTTCGCTAGTATGTCATACCTAAGCTTATTTGTTGGTCGATTGAACTATATGGTTAATATGTGATATGTTAATTTGTTTAATTAACCCTTGTTTTATGGCAAGATTTAAGAATGGCAATGAGAGAATATTAACGGTGGAGTTAATGAGATCGTGGAAACACCTTTAATTACCACCCAGGGAAACGTGCAACAGGAAGGCAATATTCCTCCTGTAAACAACACCACTGAGCAGACGATGAACGACGGGATGTTTAGGAGCTTTTTGCAGTTCATGCAAAACCGCACGAGAGAGACTCGTGTACGTAATACGGTGGAAATGATAGTAACCAACGCGACTTGTCACTACCAAGCAGTTCAAAGAGTTGGGACCACCAGAATTTAAGGGAAAGCCGGATCCGATCATGGCGGAAACATGGGTCAAGCAAATTACCAAGATATTCGATGTCTTGGGATGCACGGAGGAACAGAAGATTCCATTCGCCACCTTTATGTTCCGTGGGGAGGTAGATTACTGGTGGGAGTCTGTGAAACATACCCAGCCTGCCGCACTCCGCATGTCTTGGGAAACGTTTCAGAAACTTTTTAACAAAAAATACTCTCCTGAAAGTATTCACCATATAAAAGAGGTAGAGTTTATTAGACTAGAACAAAACAACATGACGATGTCCCAATACGAGGCGAAGTTCGTAGAGTTATCCAGGTTTGCACCTCATTTGGTAGAGAATGAGGAACGAATGACGAGGATGTTTCGAGAGGTTTAAAACCCGAGATTCTAAGAATATCTTATCTCTCATAAATTTTCTTTATATTCGGATGTTGTCAATAGGCTCAATTATTAGAGCGAGATAGCGAGTACGTTCAACCAAGAGACCGCAACCAGGATCATACCGGTGACAGCAGTCATCAGAACAACGATAACCAGCGGAGAAAGAAAAATACGGACAAGAGCGACAACCACTCTGGTGGTAATCGTTGCCATGAAAATAGAAGAAGCGAGTCGGGGGGAGATTTTAAAAAGAGGAGATTCAACAATGACACTGCGAAGACGTCAGCACCAGCAATAACTGGTTTTAAGGGAGGAGAACGACCACCGGTCGTATGCTATAAATGTGGAAAAGAGGGACACATCAGCCCAAACTGTCCACAACAGTTCAAGGTATGCTATAATTGTGGAAAAGAAGGACATATCGCTCGAGATTGTACGGTAGCGAAACCAAGCCCAGTGGGGATGGTGACTCAAAAGGCTGTCCCAAAAAAGTCAAAGTCAACGGTTCTTGGAAGAGTGTTTGTCGTGGATTGGTCAACATGCGAGAACCCAAACGAGGTGATCACGGTAAGCTAATCATAAATTCATGTGAAGTTTATACATTACTAGATACCGGTGCTACCCATTCATTTATCTCTCCTGCTTGTGCTCAACGTTTAAACTTGAATCCGGAGAAATTAGACTTTGACCTATCTGTGAAAACTCCGTTAGGAGAAACTTTCATCATATCCACTATTTATAAATCTTGTTTGATCCAAGTTGGCACCATCGCATTACCTGTTGACCTTATTTTTTTAAAGATACTTGCATTTGACGTGATTTTAGGGATTGATTAGTTAACTACTCATCATGCCAAAATTGATTGTTTTCGTAAAGTTGTTAGTTTTCATATTCCTAACCAACCTGTTATTCAATTCAAGCAACCAAACCATTGAAGTCAAACACTTTAATATGAAGACATAAAGTCATTCGTTTATTGAAAAACGGATGTCAAGTTTTCTTAGCCCATGTTATGGACTTAAACAAAAATACGTCAGATTTGAATGATATTTCTATTGTTAGTAAATTTCGATGTATTTCAAGAATTTCGCTTACTCCCAAAGTGTGATATTGAATTTTGTATCGACTTTGAACCCCCAGACAAAACCCATTTTAAAATCTCATGGCTCTATTGAACTTCAGGAGTTAAAAATTCAACTATAGAATTTGGTACCCGAGCCATTATCTGGTGACTTCCTTTGTGGAATGCACCGAAGCCAGACTCTCCGTAGGGGACGCCATATTCGTGCGATAGTAAACTGATAGGTGTTATTGTGACATGCTATCCAAGATTGGGATATGAGTCACAGTTGAGAGAAACCTAAGTCAGTAATTGAAATACGTAGCTTTCTATGCTTAGCTGGTTATTATCGAAGATTTTGTGGAAAGATTTTCTCAAATCGCTACTCCATTAACACAGTTGACTTGTAGAGATATAAAATTCGAATGGAGCAAGGAATGTGGGAAGAGCTTCGAAGAACTCAATAGGAGACTCATTTTGCAGGCACATGTTAAACCATACCATCACGGAAAAATGAACGTGGTAGCCGACGCGTGTTGAGTAAAAAGATCGATATCAAGTATGAATGCGATATTGTCAAAGACCCATTTCATATAACATACAAATGATAGATATAGAGTTAAAGACTCTAGAGACTCACGTGATGATATACAAGTAGAACCGACTTTAATCGATAAAGTTAAAAACGTTCAAGCTACACACCGGAGCTGATGAATATGAAGAAGGAGGTATAAGAAGTTATTATTCCAAAAGCGAGAATTAGCGAGGTGAGGAAAGCTCAAACCTTCGATTTATTAGTCCATTTAAAATCCTAGATCGAATAGGAACTGTGGCCTATAGACTCGTTTTACCGCCAAATATGACGCGTGTTCATAACGTTTTTCACGTATCTATGTTATGTAAATATGTGGATGACCTGAACCATGTTATTGAGTTAGAACCGGACGAGATAGCCGAAGACTTAACGTATGAAGAGGTACCTGTCAAGATCTTGGATAGGAAAGAGCATGTCCTACGCACGAAGGTCATACCACAAGTTAAAGTTTTGTGGAGAAACCATGCTATTGAGGAAATGACTTGGGAGTTGGAAACGGAAATGAAAGCGAGGTATCCTCATCTTTTCGAAACACCAGGTACATACATCAATTTCGAGGAAGAAATTTCATAAGGAGGGGAGGTTGTAAGACCCCAAATTATTAATAAATGAAATTTAATTTCCTCAATTTATCATTTTGAAATAGTAAGGGTTGATTTGATTAATGTGGTTAGTTATGGATAAAATGCGCAAATATTTCAAATAAGCAAGTGGTTATAAAATACTCATTGTTGTCGGAGAATATTCGTTTGGTCGTGGAATATTCTTCATTTGTCTTGGGAATATTAGATAACAACAAAATGGCTTTGTGTGGGCCCCATAACTAAAAAGCAATTGGATGAAGAAAATGACAAGTATAAGTTATTTATAAATAATATGGCGTAGTTATTACTGATTAATATCGTTGGAATACTTCGGTAGTTAAAACACGATGAATCTCGCGTTGTTGACAAGAAGACACTCAGTATTGCACCAATTATTGATTCTTACGTAAAGGCACTACTCAATAATTATTACAAGTAGTTATTGTTCAATATTTTATTTTATTGATTCAATAATTGTCTGCGTTGATATTTTATATTACGGTTGTTTCAATAATTGTCACTACGGTATTTTTCATTATCGAAGTAATAATTCATATTATCTGAATAATATTATTAGAAAATATTATTGGCAATGTCTAGAAAGTTACGCTCTAAGGAGAGGTTTGGTCACCTAATCATGCCGCCAAGAAAGAGAAATTCTTATTGGAAAGCCCCTCTTTCCGAGGAACTACTGGTCACAAGATCTTGTGATTCTCGTAATATTATTTGTGAATAATTAATTATTGATTTATATGATGAGGGAATTATTGATTTTATGTGGATATAGATGGAGAAAATTTTTAAAGTGACAATTGTTGAAAATTGATATTTTATCTTTTCTCGATAAAATAATATTTTATTATATTATTATAATATAATAATGGGGATATTTTTTACAATGAATGTGGGATATATGAGTATATGAGGAGGAAGAGTATTTTTGTTGCAAAAAGTTGTTTAAAACATGTTGGTGGACCCATTTCTTGACCGAAATTTGATTATAGCTGTATAAATCGTCAGATATGGATTTGATTCAATTTTCATTTGGAATTTGGAAATACTTTCTTCCGCAAAGTTGTAGAGAATTGAATTTCTTATAAAAATTCATGAGATTCGAATTTTCTGATAAAAGGGCTATTTATTATGAATTATTGAAGTTCAAGTTCTGAAATAATTGATTTTTAAAAGTTTTAATTATTTTATTAAGAAAAACGTTTTTATTGTTTTTTGGTTGTCTACCGTGTGTTGTAAACATGCTGATTTTAGTTGGTCTTAAGTGGGCGTGAAAATTTTTATTTATATTATTATTATATTAAATTTTCTGCTTTGGTGTTCTAAGCAATTTCCTATAAATAGGGTGCTTAGGTTAGAATTGAAAATCACACCAGAAACTAAAGATTTCTCTCTCTATAATATCGAGCGTATTTGTGAGTATTTTAGTACTTTGAGTATTTCTATACGGTGCAAGTTCTTTCAAAGACTATATCCAAAGATTCCAAATGTAAGTACTATTCTTTCTGAGGTAAAGGGATGTTATTTTATTCGAAAATGATATTATTTCTTCAATATCATTATGCCGAAATATTGGTTGGAATTTTTATCAAATTTGAAACTTTTTCATGTCGGGGTTACTATTCATGACTTACTATTCACGAGTTACTATTCATTTAGTATTATTCATTTAAGCGTGATGATGTTTTTTTTGTGAAATTTCTATCTTTTGAGGTCGGAATTACTATTCACGTATACGGCACTATTCACGAATACGACACTATTCACGGAAAAATTAAACTTTTATGTGTCCAAGATTGTCTGTTATGATTCCTATCTTTGATTGGATCTATGTTTTGATCTTCATTCTTGTTATTTATGAAGTATTTTTGAACTAGGATTATTTAAAGTACGAATCCTTAATACTTGTTCTTTTGTTTCACTGGATTCGTTTTCTTTAAAATATTTTTCATCATCATCAGTCCTAAATGATGATATTACTGAATATCTTTGGCCTGTAGTGTAAAGATGAATGATTTCTTGATAAATATCTTTGGCGTAGTAGCTTAAAGATGAACAGTGTTGAGATGAACATGATCGATCGATTAATATCTTTGGTAAAAGTAGTGCAAAGATGAACAGTGTTTAGATGAACATGACTAATCGATGAATATCTTTCGGCCTGTAGTGCAAAGATGAATATTTGATTCCGAGATATATATTGATTGATGTTACAGGATAAAATATCGACGATGAACTTTTAAATTCATATATAGAAGATAGTAGTTTGCATTCTCTACTTAACTCTTCTAATAAATTATTATTTCATTGTGAAGATTAATTTAAAACTGGTTGTCTATTGTATTCTATTAGATTTTTTCCTGTTGAGGACTAACGATAATTTGTTCTATATTATCTTAGTCATAATGTTCTTTATTGGGCTAGTTGAGCTCACCCTTTTCCTTGTTGTTCCATTTTTCTTCTCAGGAGGCGAGAATGTAGTGAGTACTAGTCAGGGTGTGGAATGATAGTTCTAGAAGTTGTTCTAGTAATCCTCACTATTATGTAAAATAGTGTATTAATAATTGTAATGAGGACTTATTTGAGTGTGGATATTGTCTAGATGACAATATTTGTATTTAAACTCACAGTTTTTATGTTGTATTAATAAAGTTGTAGTTGTTTCTGTACCATATATTTGGTGACTCAGAATGGGTGTTGTATACCTATTTTGGGGACGTCACATGGCATCCTAATAGGCTAAATGAGTGCTTATGTGTAAAAAGAATATATATTTTTAATGAGATCAAAGGACAAAAAGATAAAATAACAAATAAAACAACTAAAAATTATACAAATAATATAAATTAGAAAAATTATAAAATTAACATTAATAATTAAGTAAATTACCAAAAAAAAAACATAATTATGAATAATTACACAAGTAAATTAACTTCAAAAATTACACAACTAACATAAATTAAACGTAATAAATTAACAATTAAACTAAACTAAACAACACAAAAATACAATTAAACCACTACAAGAAAAAGGCCTATCAGCGACCAATTATATCAGCGACCGGATATCCGGTCGCTGATAGTCTTAATAATGAATCGATATCGCCGACCATATTATATTCCGATCATTAAGTGACATCAATGACCGATCAAGGTCGTCGCCGCTTCGGTCGCTAGAACAAATTTCCCACCCAAAATTTGGCAAGAAATGTTGGTAGCGCGTAGTTTTTTTTTGCGACAACTTATAATAAATGATCGCACGCATGTCACGATAAGTCCATGTCATTGAAAATCAGCGACCGCACGTCGCGATGATCCTTTTAATCTATCATCTTTCGCTCGGTGAAGAGCAGAATCGTAAAGGAAAAAAACAAGAGGAGACCGAATAGGGAGAAGAGGAAGAAGGGGAAAAGAAGGAGAAGAGGAAATCTCGATTTGTTGTCATGATTGGGTTGGCTTTTCCTTCAATTGGTGTTAGGTACCAAATTATATAACAAATATTTGATATATATATATATATATATATATATATGTGTGTGTGTGTGTGTGTGTGTGTGTGTGTGTGTGTTATGTTATGTTTGAATATTTGGGTTTTTCTTCTTCTTTTTCTGCCATCGTAGCTTGTGGGTTTCGATTGAATGCGATTTTTGTTAATTTATGTGGTTCAAATGTTTGATTGAATGTATTAGTCTCCAATGTTAGTATAATGGGTTAGTCTCTAATGTTAATATTTTTTATATAATGTTGGTATTTGTGTTTGGCACTTGGAATTATTTTGTATAATGTTAGTCTCTAATGTTAATATTTTTTGTATAATGTTAGTATAATTGGTTAGTCTCTAATGTTAATATTTTTTGTATAATGTTGGTATTTGTGGGTTTATGAGTTGGTATTTGTGTTTGGCACTTGGAATTATTTTGTATAATGTTAGTCTCTAATGTTAATATTTTTTGTATAATGTTAGTATAATGGGTTAGTCTCTCTAATGTTAATATTTTTGTATAATGTTGGTATTTGTGGTTCATGAGTTGGTATTTGTGTTTGACACTTGGAATTATTATAGATTTCATACCTCTTTAGAGATATCTTTGTGGTCCAAATCTTGTTGGGTAGGGTAGGAGGATAATTAGGATTGACAAAATTTATGCTTAAGCATTTATTTCCCACCCAATGGCTTGTTGATTTCTAATGTAATCAGATTTGGGTTATTCCTAGGTCACACGCTAGGGGTGAGTTGGTTCATATAATTGTGAGCGCAAGGACCAATGCTATATACTTTTAAATAAGAGGAGATGATATCAAATTGAATTAGTTGCACTTACATTAATAAATGTCAAACCACCAACATTGGAGTCTAATATCCAATTGGTGCTGTTAAATGATGTAGGGATTTTAAACTAAGTGATCCACTAGAGCCTTTAAAGGACTATTGGAGCTAATGGGTTGGCCTTGGGGCCATGAGGCCATACGAGGCCATGCCAAGCTTAGCCAAGCCTTACGGGGCCAATCAATGAATTTAAGAAAGAGAGATTCAAAATGGGTATAACCCTAAAGGGTATGAAACTTTTGGGATAATCAATGAATTTAAGAAAGAGAGATTCTTTTATGAGTTGATTGATACCTATATGTATATATATACACACACATACATCATATATGTATAATTTTATAAGAATATATACACACACTTTACACCACAAGAATAATTTGGGAACATGCATGATTAGGTTTCATGTTTTAATATGAGATTATCTAAAGTTGGATAATTTGTTATTACTGAATAATGATTCTTTGAAATTTGGAAAATTTTTGAATATAACATTCTTCTTTGAATATATTTTCTTTGAAATTTAAATAAATTGTTGTTGATATTCTTTAAATTGGGACAATTTTTTGGCTTCTTATTGTTTTTACTAATATTGGATTCTCCTAAATTGTGCCTTGAATTATAGTGTGCACATTCATTTTGTGTGTTGGGATTATATTTTCTTTGAAATTGTCAAGTATGCATGCCAAATGCATGTGGATAATCCATATTATAGGGGAGACTCGTCAATTTTTTTTCATATATAAGTCAAATGGCCATATAACTTGAACATGAGTATAACATAAAACATAACTAGAATTAAGTTTATCCATAATTCAATCAAGAAGAAGGTTCAAAGAAGTTTTTCCATAATTCACAGTCGAGAAGATAAAGAAAATGACACACTATTAATATGTATGCTATAAGTATGACTTAGCTTAGAATAGAAAGAAAATGAAAAGTACAAACACAAACACAAGCACCATAACTTCAATCACACTATTAATGAGTTGTTTCTAAAATATCCATACTTGTCTAAATCTTCATATATAAGTCAAATGGCCATATATGCATTCGCAGTATATGTGATGGCAATGAGTATATGTGATGTTTTTTGTTGTGTTCAGATATGGACCCTCGAATCATATATGTATCCTTGTTAAGTAACTTGATTAAGAAAAAAAAGAGTTGAGGGACCAATTAATAAACTAGCAAAAATATTGCCCATAAATAGTCAAGTTATTTCATTTTCTTCACTTTTCACCAACAAAACAAAAGTTAGAGAGAGAAGTGAGTAAAAAAATATATACTAGTAGAAAACTTTAGGTTATATATATACTAGTAGAAAACTTACTTCAAAAGACAAATGAGTGACAATGAGTAGTGAATCGATCATTACAATCGATTCCTATGCCACATTCATTTTTGTGATATACTCTTATTGGATTTCTCATTCCATTTTCTTACTTATCTAATATTTGGAACATATTAGTACAAACATGCCGTAGTATGGAAAGATTGAACTCAGTTTTCAAACATGCCAGAGTATGTGCTTATGAGTTTTCATGGTGATTTAAGGTTTATAGGAATGCTTAAAGACCATATGTGTTCTATTGTAGACTGTTGGGGATTTGGTAGCCAAAATTATGCCTATAAGGGACTGTTATGGCCAACTTGTGTGACTAGTGTTGTTAGATAGTGAGGAGTACATACATTGCCTATAGATAACATGTAAAAATGGTTCCCTAAGTTAGTTAAGGTCTACATGGTGTGTTGTGCAAATTCTTGCTTAAAAATCAATGAAAATAAGCTTTATAGAACAATGAACACTAAAATAGTGAACCACCATACCTGGACCCAATACACAAGTTTCAATAGTCATAATAGGACATAAGAAAGCTACACAAACTAAAGGAACCAAGCCCAAGCCATTTTGAGCATGAGACTTGTTAAAAATCACATTTTAAAGCCAAAAATGGACTGTTTTGGACAGTTCATAGTACCTGACCTTAAAGGACTATTATGAGAAGATACAAAGTTACTCATACATGCTAGTAATGATTCCCAAAAATGGTCATTAATAAAGCCAACAAGAAAACCAATTTAAGCTCTCTTTTCAAGCCTAAAGTGAGCTTTGATAAGTCAAAATGAGTTATATGATTAAATAAAGTTTGGTGATGCTAAAAGTAACCTTAAGTAACTTAAATATACACGCCTAGACTATCCTAGTGGCCTAGACTATCCTATCCTATTGTCCTTTTGTTTACATACAATTACATATCCTGATATTCTCTATATCCCTGACATGTTTATGTACCTTTCATTTATAACTTATACTAACATCCTAAATTTTTATTTATAGATGTCTTCGAACTCTGCAAGATGAAAGCGCGGCGGGTTGGGTGGGAGCCCCAATCATGTGTCTTGAAGGCCCCGGCTAATCCGTATGATCGCATTCTTATACAGATTCGTCCTCCTCCAGATAGCACGTAAGTTAAACATCGTGTATATATATAAGGGTTTAATATTTTCATTTTTATAAATATAGTAGTGATTTAAATGTAAGGGTTTTAATATAAATTATTGTATATTGTAGTGATTTTCAAGATAGTAAAATTGTGAAGTTCATTTCACAATTATGCTTATGTAATCGCCTCACGCCAAATGATTACATGGGTGAGCACACCTCTCGCCTATAAGGATGTAGTTTAATGAATTTAGGTATATTTTTTATCACTCCGATAGATAATACATAGTTAATCAAATAATATTGTTTAGTAATATAACATTTTAATATTATTATTGTTGTTTTATTTGCGTAAACGATATAGATGGGACGATTTACGTGCATCGATTATTCGATTACACTATTCGCGCGGAAGTGCTGCATTTAACTAAAGATAATTTGAACAAGGAACGATACAAAAGCCTTTCACAATCTTTGAGATTGACCATCCAGGGCGGGGTGAGCAAGTATATGCATGAAAGATAGCCCACAGTGGTGCAATGACATTATATAGGTGCGAGATGTGTGACGATGGAAAGTCGAGAGTCGGGTCAAGAAGAAGATCGCCGAAACAGATCCTCGTGTGTATCGACGGCGAGAAGGCAAAAAAACGCATGATCGGGGTGGCGATATATCACAACCGCAAAGACATTCTTTGCTGTGTATACGTATGTTATGTTTATAGTCATCTTTTGTAGCTAAAATATCATATGTTTACATAATAATATGAGAAAATGAACTATAGGAGTCTTAGTCTCAAGGTCAACCTATCAATTGGTTGGATGTGTATGTGGCCACCCGCGATGGTCTACCTGAAGCTGTTCAGATAGCGGTAATAAGTTCACTTTATCCTAATATGTTGTTTATAAATTGTAACGATCTTCTTTAGTATTTTTTTATTTATTTTAACTATTTAATTGTTTATCTTGACGCGGATACTTATAAGGGCTTAATGAACGAAGCGCTATCCTGAAGGCACCCCCAGGTCTCCGTCGATTGATCAAGAATTACGGAGAGGCGTCCATCGTGAAGAAAAAAATTATGTCAAAGGCTGAGACAAAGACAACGCCCGACCATCATCTGGTACGTGCAGCTGACTCCCCCGCCTTTACATACCATCGAGTTATCCACCCTATCATACTCCTCGGCCGATTGTGTGTGAGAGCGATCTGTCAGATCGTGATCTTCTTCAGATACTAGGTGGGCATCTGCAGTCTTCGAGTCCTAATGAGTTAGGAGGCAAGCGATAGCAGCAGCAGGAGCGAGCGGCAGACAACAATGAGGAGCAGTATATATATATCGCTTTTATTGTTTAGCTACATTGTCTTATATGTTTATAGTCTCGAGTCAATGTCTTACTTATATGTAACATATATGTTTTATTACTTTGATAATTACAGGATCCTAATTTGGATGATCCGTGAAAGCGCTAGACTTATTTTTTAGATTTTTAAAGCCTTGTACTCTTTTAGATTCATTCTTTGGACAATTGTATTAGTTTATATGGATGTTTACGATATCGATTATATTTTGTTGGATGAATGTTTTGTATTGTATTGGATGAATGTTTATTCATGGATGAATGTTTTGTATTGTATTGGATGGATGTTAATATGGATGCTTATATATATATATATATATATATATATATATATAATATGTTGGGATTGAAAGCATGTACAAAGCAAAGTTATTTTGGAAAATCAATAAAATAGGCAAAAATTAAAAAAAAAACATCATCAATCGCGACGCGGTCGCTAAAATGTATCAATGACCGCTTCACTTCTTTGAATCTAGCGGCCATTGCAGTAGCTATTATCGGTCACGACACGTGTGACATCGTCACGCATGACAAATGACTCAAAGATAAGTCATAATAGCGACAGTATCGGCCGCTAATTGCGATCATTAATAATTCGGCTATTGTTGGTCATTGATGTCCTTCCAAATGACCAGATTATCTGCGACTCGATCGAGACCGCATACGATCAGTAGATACATATCTACTGACGTGATGCGTCGGGTTGATGTCTTGATCACTAATAAGCCTTTTTGTTGTAGTGAACAAAACATATATAATAAATAAGATGTGTTATAAGCATTGGCATTTCTTATCCTCTAGGATTGTAGAATGATCCGAAGAGTACCGCTTCTTGCACCTTCATCTTTCTCCAGCTGTAATTTTGAAAGAGTTATCCATGTACTTCCAAAAGTTCTCTGCACAAGCTCGTCTTCTCACTCTTTCGGCAACTCATGTGTTCTCTCCCTGTGAGGCTGTGAAGCACAAGAATATCCTCTACATCTTCATCTATTTTATTGATCTTTCAGAATTGTACCACCACCACCTCTACCCATTCACCCACCACCGCACCCAACCATCACTACTAAATCTCAAACGATGCACAAAATCATGGTCAAATCGAAGAAATAAATAGGATGAGAGATGAGAGAGAAGAGATTACCCCAACTGAAATAAAAACCCCAATTTGGATGTGAGAGAGAGAGAGAGCAAATCTCGACTGTTAGCGAGGAAAGAGAAAAAGCTTTGGAAAAACATTTCTTTGGATGTCTTTGCTAATCTAAGTACCAAGTTGCTGATTTTGCAACTTGTAGCAATTCTTTGGATTGGGAGATCCATATCTCATTTTATAAGTTAAGAATTGGTCTTTTCTCTTTTCATATCAAAACCCAAATATGGGTTAAGGCAAGAGAAACTTTTGCACGTGTAAATGTTCCATAAATTGGCATTATCTGAGAGGGGAGAGAAAGGGTTTATGGGGAAGGAGGTAGGGATTTTGGCTGGGGTTTTAGTGAAGTAGCGGTGGCGGGGAAGTGGGTGGCAGCCATGGAGGATGAGGGACTCTGCCATGGCGGCGTCAGATGGGCAGATAGAGAAAGTGGTGTAATTCATTTTAGGTTTAGATATTTTTTATGTTAATTTGTTAATGTTAATTTGTACTTTGACCATTTTGCCCCAGATTAAATTAGATTTGTTTATTTTATGATTAAAAAACTATTTTTTTTTGCCACATCAACTTCTTAAGGCCCCACACAATTAGCCACGTCAGCAAATCTGACGTGGCATGTTCAATTTGTTGCAATTGAAAAAAATTAATAGTTTAATCATCTAATTGACAAAATTGAAAGGTGGATCATCGAAGTGGAATATGGCTTATAGTTTAGGATACTAATTCATATTTAAGCCTTTATTTTTTTATGTTTACATCTCATACATGTAATTTTATATAATTTATTTTATATAATACAATTACATATATTCTCATTATATATAAAATATTAATTTAATTTATTAATCTTGACACCAATATTCATTTATATATACATATTGGTCCATCATCTTATATTTTGCATTCACATCCAATTAGTACAATGCTAAATATTATACATTATAGTAACATAATTCTCTTCTAATTTACATAATATAAATTCTTTATTCAATTAATCAAAACAAATATATTAACCCATCAATTTTAAAATAATGAACTAATTACTTCATTTCTTACTTAATTCATATGTATTTTGCATAATAAAATATATTAAGTCATTTCATAAATATATTATACTTATTCGTAATATATATAAATAATGAGTTTAATTAACTCCAATTAACTAATTCAATAGTTAAATCCACTATTAATTCTTACTTTCCAATGAATGTATATATATTTCATATTTATATATACATTTTAATCTATCTCATAAATCACATAAATATATAGCAAATATTTACTCATACATTCAACTATTCAAGCGATTACATTTCACAATAAGAATTATATATATTAAATTCTTATTGTTATAGTTTCGAAAGTGCGGGTTATCACGTAATTATTTCGTCGAACTTGATTCAATCGAACTTATGTTAGTTAAAGGCATAATATTAGGTCGTAAATAAATCGTCAGTAAATAACATGTCCAATGTAATTTAAATGGGAGTTAGTAAGCCTCTATTAAGCGCTAACTTTTCCGCCAACACCAAACACAATGTCAACGAAATGTAAGCTTATTGAAGATTGAAATTCTGTCGCAATAAAATACATTCTTTTCGAGGGAATTAAGTTCGACAGAATTCCGTTGAAAATAAGGCATAAAACCTATCGGTTTGATCGTGTTGCCTGCATTTGTTCCCAATTTTTTTCTTTCTCTGCGAAGCAACCTCTCTCTCTCTATAGCTATCTCCCTCCTCACCCATCCCACTACAAAAATAAAGGTCATTGGCGACGGCATCATTAGCGACGGCGGTATCCCCATCGCCAATGCCCTCATTCTCGATGGCCTAACCGTCGCCAATGGGGCCCGTCGCTAATGACTCTGCCCGGGTCTAATTTTGGTGGGAATTTTTGGCGGGCGTGGGAAAAGGTCATAGGCAACGGCTTTTTAGCGTCGGTGATTGATGACCGCCGCCAATGGGTTTATAATTACTTTAAGTAACTTGAATTTTTCATTTCTACTTCTCGCTTTTTCTCACTCCTTCCTCGCGCCTTGGTGGCTTCTCTCAACACCGTCCGCCAACGCCTCTTCTCTTGCCATCGCCAATCTACGTGTCTCTCGAGTCTCAATCGCAAGGTATAAAATCTTCCCAATTTAGCTTTTTCCCAAATTAATATAACCTAATAATGTTTGCAAGTTTTCCCCCAAATTTCAGTCTTCCCACTTTCGATATGAACCGGTAATCTTCCTCTCTTTCAAATGTTTGCAAGTTTACATGAAAATATCAATTGCAATGTTTGCTAGATTTTTTTTTTGTGTGATAATGTGGAGTTTTGTAATTGCATTCAGGTTAATCTCCATTTCAGACTAATCTTTTCTTAAAATTAGTTTTTGCTTTTGGTCCTTAGTCTCATTTTAACAATTTTATTTATTTTTTCACAATTATTTATAATTTATAAAAATATAGTCACTCAAAATAAATCACTAAATTTGTGAGATATAGTCACTCACTAAGATATAGTCACCCTTAAAGAAATAAATCACCCAAAATGTGAGATTTAGTAACACTTGATTTATTTTATTATTAAAATTTATAAATACACTAATTTTTTTATTACCCACACGTTATTTTAAATTTATATTTGACCACACTTAGAAATGTATTTATCATTTCGTTTAATGTAAACTGTATGATTAGTAGCTTTCATCAAATGTTTGCAAGTTTGAGATATCCAATTATATTGCGATTGTGCGTATATATATTGTAGTGTATAAATTGCTCAAACTCCATGCATCTCGATTGTTTTTCTTTTCGGTCTTACGATATTCTATTTTTTAATTTTCACTTTGAGAGTTTTAAAAAGTTTAATAATAGTTTTAAATAGTTTTCATATAGTTTAGGAAACTTAGAAATCCGTTTTGAGAGTCACTTAGTAGAGTGAATCTCAAATAGTCCCCGTTTGGAATTTGTTCTTGTATGTTTCGATCTCACGTGAAGTCGGTGTTAACGACTTGAGCACGTCTTTATATTTTTAGAATTTTCGGTCAGTATATATCTCTTGACGTTCTTCGGGTGCATATTTAGACTACGATGTGTTAGTCTATTTCGTGTACTTGAAGACCATGGGGAGGTCTTCTTGAAATTTCGAAAAAATTTAAAGATGTGTTCAAGTTGTTAGCATCGATGAAAGCGACACATCCAGGAATGGGATAGAAGTGACGACCCGTTAGAATGGGAGATGAAGTTAGGAAACTCATAAGTTTGCATATAAATTAACTTGGAGACTTGATTGTGTTTGTCTAATTTTTCATATATATAAGACCCCAACTTATTATTAATGAAATTTAATTTTCTATTTATTATTTTGAAATAGTAAGGGTTGATTTGATTAATGTGGATAGTTAGGGGTAAAATATGCAAATATTTCAAAATAAGCAAGTGGTTATAAAATATTCATTGTTGTCGGGGAATATTCGTTTGGTCGTGGAATATTCTTCTTTGGGGAATATTTAACGATGCGGTAGTTTGAGGGCCCCATGGGCCCCATGAAAGCGATTGGATGAAGAAAATGACAAATATAAGTTGTTTATAAATAATGGCGTAGTTAGGGTTGAGTAGAAGATCATATGCGGAACGAAAGTGCGATGATGTCAAGTATACGACAGAGCCAACTTTAATAAAAAAGTTAAGGTTGCTTTCAAGCCAACCGAAAGGAAAGGCGATGCGTATGAAGAAGAAAGTACAAGAAGGAGCTATTAGGAAGCGAGAATTGATGAAGAAGGAATACTTGAGTCCACCCGCACTTTGTGTCCCTAACGACTCGATTTGAAGTACAAGATTATGATGGAGGCACCACAATACACCATTTTGCAATCCATCTGGAAGTACCAAAATATATCGTGATCTTGACATACATTTTGGTGGAACAATATGAAGAGAGAGATTGCAAAGTTTATCTCGATGTGTTTAACTTGCCAACGTGTAAAGGCGGAGCATCTAGTACCTAAGGGCCCGTTGCAACCACTTGAGATTCGAAATAGAAGTGGGAACACATTACCATGGATTTCATTACGGGTCTTCCTACGGTTTCTCAAGGCATCAATGCTATTTGGGTTATTGTTGATAGATTAACCAAGTCTGCTTTCATTTCTTGCCGTCACGGAGACTTATTCCTTGAACGTCTTGCTAATATATGCACGTGAATGAGATTGTGAGGTTGCATGGCATGCCCGTATCCATAGTTTGGATCGTGACCCAAGATTCACTTCAAGATTTTGGGTTAGCTTGCAAAAAGCTATGGGAGCGGATTTGCGATTTAGTTGGCATACCATCCCAAACGGACGGACAATCAGAGAGGACTATTCAAACTCTTGAAGATCTATTAAGACTACATGTCCTAGACTTCAAGGGCGGTTAGGATAAGTATTTACCATTGGTGGAATTCTCCTACAACAACAGATTATCGGCAAGTATAGGTGTGGCTCCATTTGAAGCATTATATGGGACGAAAATATCGTTCTCAATATGTTGGGATGAGGTGGGTGAAGCAACATTGTTGGGACCCGAAAGTTAATACGTATGACTCTAAAAGATCCAAATGATTGACAACACGATACAAAGCAGACAAGATCGATAAAAGAGTTATGCGGATCTTCATCGAAAGGACGTGGAATTTAGTATAGGGATCATGTATTGTTGCGAGTTGCTTTCCATGGAAGGAGTTACAAGATTTGGGAAGAGAGGAAAACTCAATCCACGATTTATTGGTCCATTTCAAATTCTTGACCGAAAGTAGGAAATGTAGCCTATAGACTTACGTTACCTCCGAGTATGTCTCGATGTTCATTATGTGTTTCACATGCTCGTACTTCAGTAAATATGTGAAAGACCGAACCACGTTATAGAGTTAGAACAGACGAGATAATAGAAGACTTAACATACGAGGAGGTACTGTTAAGATCTTGGATAGGAAAGAACATGTCCCATGTCTGAGGTTATACCACAAGTTAAGGTTTTGTGGAGAAACTATGTTATTGAGGAAATGACACGGGAGTTGGAAGCGGAAATGAAAGCGAGGTATTCTCATCTTTTGAAACACTGTGCGTCGTCGTCAATTTCGAGGACGAAATTTCATAAGTAGGGAGGTTATAAGACCCCAACTTATTATTAATGAAATTTAATTTTCTCTTTATTATTTTGAAATAGTAAGGGTTGATTTGATTAATGTGGATAGTTAGGGGTAAATACATAAATATTTCAAAATAAGCAAGTGGTTATAAAATATTCATTGTTTGTGGGGAATATTCGTTTGGTCGTGGAATATTCTTCTTTGTCGGGGAATATTAAATGCAGGCGGTACGATCTTTTAATGGGCCCCATGCTTAAAAGCGATTGGATGAAGAAAGCGACAAATATAAGTTGTTTAAAAATAACGGTAGTTGTTATTCTGCTATTATCTTGTTAAAATACTCGGTTGTTGAAAACAAGATGCTTAGCATGGTATTGCACAATTATTGATTCTTACGTAAGAAGGCACTACTCAATAATTATTACGATAATTCTTATTCGATATTTTATTTTATTAATTCAATAATTCTTTGCATTGATATTTTATATTCTTGTTGTTTCAATAAATTGTCATTACGGTATTTTCCATTATCGGAGGAATAATTCATATTATCTGAATAATATTATTGGATAACATTATTGGCAATGTCTAGAAAGTTACTCGCTCAAGGAGAGGTTTGGTCACCTAATTCTTTGGCCAAGAAGAGAGAGATCCTTATTGGAAAGCCCCCTCTTTCTGAGGAGCGACACAGTTGCAAGATCTTTGTGATTCTGTAATATTATTTGTGAATAATTAATTATTGATTTATATGATGAGGAAAATATTGATTTTATGTGGATATAGATGGAGAAAATTTTTAAAATGACAATTGTTGAAAATTAATATTTTATCTTTTTCTCGATAAAATAATTCATTTAAATATATTATTTTAATAATATATTAATTGGTGATATTTTATAATGAATGTGGGATATATGAGTATATGAGGAGGAATAGTATTTTGTGGCATTAAATGTTTAAACATATTTTGTGTGTTGGTCAGGACACAATTATGATAGAAATTTGATTATAAACTTTGTAAAATCGCTTGATTTATGGATTTCGGTCCATTTTCTGTTTTGAATTTGGAAAAACTTTCTTACGCAAAGTTGTAGATAATTAAATTTCCTATAGAGAGTCGTGAGATTCGAATTTTTTGATAAAAGGGTTATTTATTATGAATTATTGAAGTTCAAGCTCAAAATAATTGATTTTTGGAAGTTTAAAATAATTTAAATAAGAAAAATTTTTTGTGTTTGGTGGGCATCTTTAACACATGCTAAGTTGCTGAATTCAAATGATTCTAAGTGGGCGTAGACAAATTAATATATATAATATTAATTTATTAAATTTTCTACTTTGGTGTTCTAAGCATTTTCCTATAAATAGGGTGCTTAGGTTAGAATTGAAAATCACAATTTAAATGAAGTTTTCTCTCTATATTATCGAAGCGTATTCTTGTGAGTATTTTGAGTATACTTTGAGTATTGCTATACGGTCGGTATAAGTTCAAGTCATAGCCTTTATATCGGTGTTTCAACTAGAATCTTGTCTTTCGAGGTAAGGATGTTATTTTATTCGAAAATGATATTATTTATTCAATATCATTATGCCGAAATATTGGTTGGAAATTTTTATCAAATTTAGAACTTTTTCATGTCGGGGTTACTTATTCATGAGTTACTATTCACGAAGTTACTATTCATGAGTTACTATTCACGAGTACTATTCACGAAGCGTGAAGATGTTTTTTATGAAATTTCTATCTTTTGGTGTCGAGAGTTACTATTCACATATACGACCTTTATTATACTCACTATTCATAATACTTGATTATTCACTTCAGAAAAATGAAATTTCTTCTTTTGTCCAAAATATCTACTATGGATACTAGCTTTGATTGTATCCATGTTTTGATCATTCTTGAATTTTACTCCACTCTGATTACTTATGAAGTATTTTTGAACTTGGATTGTTTAAAATATGAATCCTTAATAATTGTTCTTTTGTTTCACTTGATTCGTTTTCTTTAAAATATTTTTCATCATCCTCAATCCTAAATGATGATATTACTGAATATCTTTGGCCTGTAGTGCAAAGATGAATGATTTCTTGATGAATATATTTGGCCCGTAGTGCAAAGATGAACAGGTGTTGAGATGAACATGACCGACTGATTAATATCTTTGGCCCGTAGTGCAAAGATGAACATGTGTTTAGATGAACATGACCAACTGATGAATATCTTTGGCATGTAGTGCAAAGATGAATATTTGATTCCAGATATATATTGATTGATATTACAGGGATAAAATATCGACGATGAACTTTTAAATTCATATATAGAAGAATGTAGTTTGCATTCTCTACTTAACTCTTCTAATGAATTATTATTTCCGCTGCGAAGATTGATTTAAAATTGGTTGTCTATTGTATTCTATTAGATTTTTCCCTGTTGGAGACTAACGATAATTTGTTGTATATTATCTTAGTCATAATATTCTTTCTTGAGCTAGTTGAGCTCACCCTTTTCCTTGTTGTTCCATTTTTCTTCTCGGGAGGCGAGAATGTGGCAGTACTAGTCTCTGGGGTATGGAATGAAGGTTAGAGAGAGTTGTTTAGTAGTCCTCACCATTTTGTAAAATAATGTATCAATAATTATGATGGGAATTTATTTGCTTGTGGATATTGTCAGATGGCAATATCTCGTATTTAAACTCACAGTTTATATGTTGTAATAATAAAGTTGTAGTTATTTACGTACCATGTATTTGGTGACTCGAGAATGGGTTGGATGGAATGGACCTATTTTGGGGCGTCACGGTTGGTATCGAGCTTTAGGATATGATCTCCGGTGGAGATCGGGGAATAGAACTAGGAGGGGAGGCGAGTAAATCCTTCGCTGAAGTGTGTCCTACCTAAGCTTATTTGTTAGTTGGTCAATATAGGGATATTATGTGATATATTGATTTCCTTAATTAACCCTTGTTTTATGATAGTATTTGAGAATGTCGTGAGAATATTAATGATGGAGTAAATGAGACCGTGGAGATGCATGTATCTTACCAACGAGGGAGAACGTACAAACAGTGGCAATGTACCTCTGTGAACAACACCAACGAGGGATGTTTAGAAGCTTTTGCAGTTCATGCAAAATCAGACGAGGAGACTCGTGTTCAAAATCTGAGGAGGAAATGATAGTGATTCACGGGTTGTCACAACCAAGCAGATTCAAAGAGTTGGGACCACCGAATTTAAGGAAAGCCGATCCGATCATGGCGGAAACATGGGTCAAGCAAATTACCAAGATATTCGATGTCTTGGGATGCACGGAGGAACAGAAGGTTCCATTCGCCACCTTTATGTTCCGTGGCGAGGCGAGACCTATTGGTGGGAGTCTGTAGGCGTACCCATCCACCGCTTTTCAAAGATGTCTTGGGAGACGTTTCAAAACTATTTAATGACAAATACTTTCACGAAAGTGTTCGTCATATGAAGGAAGTGGAGTTTATTAGACCGGAGCGAGAACTACATGGCGGTGTCTCGAGACGAGGCAAAGTTTGCGAGTTATCGAGTTTGCACCTCATTTGGTGGAGAATGAGGAGCGTATACGCGGATGGATGTTTCTTAGAGGTTTGAAACCCAGATACGTCGGTATCTCATTTCTCATAAATTTTCTCTATTCGGATGTTGTAAATGAGGCTCAATTATTAGAGGCGAGATAACGAGTATGGTCAATGAGGGACCATAACCGAGGATCATCTAGGAGATGGCAGTCAACAAAACAACGATAACTAGCGGAGAAAGTAAAAAGACGTACAAAAATGGTAACCACTCTGGTGGTAATCATGGCCATGAAAATAGAAGAAGCGAGTCAGGAGGAGATTTTAAAAAGAGGAGATTTAACAACGACCATGTGAAGACGCGGTCTCGGCTTAAGAAAGCTCGGTTCTAAGGGAGGAGAACGGCGACCATTGGTCATATGCTATAAATGCGGAAAGAGGGACATATCGGTCAAACTCATCCACATACGATTCAAGGTATGCTATAATTGTGGAAAGGAAGGACATATCGCTCGAGATTGTCATCAGAAATGAAACCTAGTTCAGCGGGGACGGTGACTCAAAAGACTGTCCCAGAAAAGTCAAAGTCAACGGTTCCGGGAAGAGCGTTTGTTGTGACCGGTCAAAATGCGAGGAACCCGAACAAAGTTAGCACGGGTTAGTTAATTATAAATTCTTGCGAAGTTTATACCTTACTAGATACCGGTTCTACCCATTCTTTTATCTCTCTTGCTTGCACTCAACATTTGAACTTGACTACGGAGAAATTAGACTTTGACCTATTTATGGAGACTACGTTAGGAGAAACTTTCATTACATCCGTTGTTTAGAAATCTTGCTTGATTCAGGTTGGCACTATCACATTACCTGTTGACCTTATTTCTATAAAGATATTTGCTTTTGATGTGATTTTAAGGTTAACTACTCATCATGCCGAAATTGATTACTTTCGTAAGGTTGTTAGTTTTCATATTCCTAAGCAACCTGTTATTCGAATTCAAGCAATCAAACCATTGTAGTCAAACATTTTCATATCAAGCCATGAAGTCATTCGTTTATTATGGATGTCAAGTTTTCTTAGTCCATGTTATGGATTTGAATAAAGACACATCATATTTGAATAATATTCCTGTTGTTATTGATTTTTCCTGACGTATTTCCTGAAGAATTTCTTGGTTTACTCCCAAAGACTGATATTAAATTTTGTATCGACTTTGAACCCGGTACAAAACTCATTTCTAAAATCTCATATCGAATGGCTCCTATTGAACTTCAGGAGTTAAAAATTCAACTATAGAATTTGGTACCTGAGCCTTTATCTGGTGACTTCCTTTGTGGAAGGGACACCATATTCGTGCGATAGTAAACTGATAGGTGTCATTGTAACGTGCTATCCAAGGTTGGGATATGAGTCACAGTTGAGAACAACCTAAGTCAGTAATCGAAATACGTAGCTTTCTAGGCTTAGTTGGTTATTATCGGAGATTCGTGGAAGGGTTTTCTCGAATCGCTACTCCATTAACTCAGCTAACTCGAAAGGATACAAAATTCGTTTGGAGCGAAGAATGCGAGAAAAGTTTCCAAGAGCTTAAGAGGAGACTTATTTCGGCAGACTATTCTAACAATACCATCCGGTTCGGATGGATTTGTTATCTCAAATGATGCTTCGTGCAAAGGGTTAGGATGTGTTCTCATGCAACGTGGGAAAGTCATAGCCTATGCGTCGCGACAACTTAAAGAATATGAGAGGAATTATCCTACTCATGATCTAGAGTTAGCGGTGATCGTTTTCAGGCTAAAGATATGGAGGCACTATCTATATGGGAGAAAGTGGAGATATATTGGACCATAAAAGCCTTAAATATTTCTTCACTCAAAAAGAACTCAACACGCGGCGGCTGACGTTGGCTCGAGCTATTGAAAGACTACGACCACACTATTCAATACCATCCCCGAAAAGCGAGCGTGGTAGCGTAGCGTTGAGTAGAAGATCATATCACGAGGAACGAGTGCGATGATGTCAAGTATACGACAGAGCCAACTTTAATAAAAAAAAAAAAGTTAAGGTTGCTCAAGCCACCAGGCCGGAAATGATGCGTATGAAAAGAAAGTACAAGAAGGAGATATTAAGCGAGAATTGATGAAGAAGGAATACTTTGAGTCCACTCCGGACTTTGTGTCCCTAACGACTCGATTTGAAGTACAAGATTATGATGGAGGCACCACAATACACCATTTGCAATCCATCTGGAAGTACCAAAATGTATCGTGATCTTTGACATACATTTTGGTGGAATAATATGAAGAGAGAGATTGCAAAGTTTATCTCGATGTGTTTAACTTGCCAACATGTAAAAAGTGAGCATCTAGTACCTAAAGGTCCGTTGCAACCACTTGAGATTACGAAATGGAAGTGGGAACACATTACCATGGATTTCGTTACGGGTCTTCCTACGGTTTCTCAAGGCATCAATGCTATTTGGGTTATTGTTGATAGATTAACCAAGTCCGCTCATTTCTTGCCGATCACGGAGACTTATTCCCTTGAACGTCTTGCTAGTATGTACGTGAATGAGATTATGAGGTTGCATGGCATACTGTATCCATAGTTTGGATCGTGACCCAAGATTCACTTTAAGATTTTGGGTTAGCTTGCAAAAAGCTATGGGCACGCATTTGCGATTTAGTTGACATACCATCCCAAAGCAGACGGACAATCGGAGAGGACTATTCAAACTCTTGAAGATCTATTAAGACTCGTGTCCTAGACTTCAAGGCGATTGGGATAAGTATTTACCATTGGTGGAATTCTCCTACAACAACAGTTATCGAGCAAGTATAGGTGTGGCTCCATTTAAAGCATTATATGGACGAAAATGTCGTTCTCAATATATTGGGATGAGGTGGGTGAAGCAACATTATTGGGACCCGAGTTAATACGTATGACTACCGAAAAGATCCAAATGATTCGACAACGTATACAAACGGCACAAGATCGACAAAAGAGTTATGCGGATCTTCATCGAAAGGACGTGGAATTTAGTATAGGGGATCATGTATTGTTGCGAGTTGCTCCATGGAAGGGAGTTACAAGATTTGGGAAGAGAGGAAAACTCAATCCACGATTTATTGGTCCATTTCAAATTCTTGACCGAGTAGGAAATGTAGCCTATAGACTTGCGTTACCTCCGAGTATGTCTCGTGTTCATAATGTGTTTCACATATCTGTACTTCGTAAATATGTGAAAGACCCGAACCACGTTATAGAGTTAGAACCAGACGAGATAGCCGAAGACTTAACATACGAGGAGGTACTTGTTAAGATCTTGGATAGGAAAGAACATGTCCTATGTACCGAGGTTATACCACAAGTTAAGGTTTTGTGGAGAAACTATGCTATTGAGGAAATGACCTGGGAGTTGGAAACAGAAATGAAAGCGAGGTATTCTCATCTTTTCGAAACACCAGGTACGTACGTCAATTTCGAGGACGAAATTTCATAAGTAGGGGAGGTTGTAAGACCCCAACTTATTATTAATGAAATTTAATTTTCTCTATTTATTATTTTGAAATAGTAAGGGTTGATTTGATTAATGTGGATAGTTAGGGGTAAAATACGCAAATATTTCAAAATAAGCAAGTGGTTATAAAATATTCATTGTTTATTCCGGGGAATATTCGTTTGGTCGTGGAATATTCTTCTTGTTGTCGGGGAATATTCATGACAACGGCCTATGATCTTTTTGTGGGCCCCATAACTGAAAGCGATTGGATGAAGAAAAGCGACAAATATAAGTTGTTTAAAAATAACGGCGTAGTTATTCTGAATTACCGTAATAATTGTTAAAATACTCTATGGTTTAAAACACGATAGCTGCAGTATTGCACCAATTATTGATTCTTACGTAAGAAGGCACTACTCAATAATTATTACATGAGAATTCTTATCAAAGATTTTATTTTATTAATTCAATAATTCTTTGCATTGATATTTTATATTATTGTTGTTTCAATAAATTGTCATTACACGTATTTTCCATTATCGGAGGAATAATTCATATTATCCGAATAATATTATTGGATAACATTATTGGCAATGTCTAGAAAGTTACATACAAGGAGAGGTTTGGTCACCTAATTGCGCCCGAAGAGGAGAGATCCTTATTGGAAAGCCCCTCTTTCACAGGAACGACACAGTTCACAAGATTGTGATTCTGTAATATTATTTGTGAATAATTAATTATTAATTTATATGATGAGGAAAATATTGATTTTATGTGGATATAGATGGAGAAAATTTTAAAATGACAATTGTTGAAAATTAATATTTTATCTTTTTTACGATAAAATAATTCATTTAAATATATTATTTTAATAATATATTAACGGTGATATTTTATAATGAATGTGGGATATATGAGTATATGAGGAGGAAGAGTATTTTTTGTGGCATTAAATGTTTAACACATATTTTGTGTGTTGGTGGACACAATTATTGACCGAAATTTGATTATAGCTTGTAAAATCGCCCGTTTATGGATTTCGGTCAATTTCTGTTTTGAATTTGGAAAAACTTTCTTCTGCAAAGTTGTAGATAATTAAATTTCCTATAAAAAGTCGTGAGATTCGAATTTTTTGATAAAAGGGCTATTTATTATGAATTATTGAAGTTCCGAAGCTTCTAAATAATTGATTTTTGGAAGTTTAAAATAATTTAAATAAGAAAAACGTTTTTTGTGTTTGGTGGGCATCTTTAACACATGCTAAGTTGCTGAATTCAAATGATTCTAAGTGGGCGTAGACAAATTAATATATATAATATTAATTTATTAAATTTTCTACTTTGGTGTTCTAAGCATTTTCCTATAAATAGGGTGCTTAGGTTAGAATTGAAAATCACACCAGAAACTGAAGTTTTCTCTCTATATTATCGGCGTATTCTTGTGAGTATTTTGAGTATACTTTGAGTATTGCTATATCGTTGCAAGTTCAAGTCATAGCCTTTATCCAAGGTGTTTCAAATAGAAGACTGTCTTTCGAGGTAAGGGATGTTATTTTATTCGAAAATGATATTATTTCTTCAATATCATTATGCCGAAATATTGGTTGGAAATTTTATCAAATTTGGAACTTTTTCATGTAAGGGGTTACTATTCATGAGTTCTTATTCACGAGTTACTATTCATGAGTTACTATTCACGAGTTACTATTCATGAGTTACTATTCATTTAGTACTATTCACGAAGCGTGAAGATGTTTTTTTATGAAATTTCTATCTTTTGGTGTAGGAGTTACTATTCACATATACGGCAGACTATTCACGATATCTGCATTATTCACGAATACTAAGATTATTCAATAAAAAAATAAAATTTCTTCTTTTTGTCAAAATATCTACTATGGATACTAGCTTTGATTGTATCCATGTTTTGATCATTCTTGAATTTTACTCCACTGATTACTTATGAAGTATTTTTGAACTTGGATTGTTTAAAATATGAATCCTTAATAATTGTTCTTTTGTTTCACTTGATTCGTTTTCTTTAAAATATTTTCATCATCCTCAATCCTAAATGATGATATTATTGAATATCTTTGGCACGTAGTGCAAAGATGAATGATTTCTTGATGAATATCTTTGGCGTAGTGCAAAGATGAGCAGTGTTGAGATTAACATGACCGATTGATTAATATCTTTGGCCGTAGTGCAAAGATGAGCAGTGTTTAGATGAACATGACCAATGATGAATATCTTTGGCTGTAGTGCAAAGATGAATATTTGATTCAGATATATATTGATTGATGTTACAGGGATAAAATATCGACGATGAACTTTTAAATTCATATATAGAAGAATGTAGTTTGCATTCTCTATTTAACTCTTCTAATGAATTATTATTTCGCTGCGAAGATTGATTTAAAAGCGGTTGTCTATTGTATTCTATTAGATTTTTTTCTGTTGGAGACTAACGATAATTTGTTGTATATTATCTTAGTCATAATATTTTTCTTGGGCTAGTTGAGCTCACCCTTTTCTTGTTGTTCCATTTTTCTTCTCGGGGAGGCGAGAATGTAGTGAGTACTAGTGGGGTATGGAATGAAGGTTCTAGAGAGAGTTGTTTAGTAGTCCTCACCATTTTTGTAAAATAATGTATCAATAATTATGATGGGAATTTATTTGCTTGTGGATATTATCAGATGGAAATATCTCGTATTTAAAACTCGATTTATATGTTGTAATAATAAAGTTGTGTTATTTACGTACCATGTAATAAAGTTGAATGGGTTGGATGGAATGGACCTATTTTTCACAATATATTTAACGAGATAGTTGTCCAAGATGTCGTGAGTTGGATGGAGCGTAGGGTAGTTTCTGATAAAAGTCAATCGAAAGCGTTTGAGCAAATCAATTTCGCTTGAGCAAATGAGATGAGATCGGATGTCCTTGTAAGAGGTGTGTGAATGAAGTGTGGAAGGAAAGGAGTGATGTCATGTGTGACTTATTTGCGTATGAGTTCAAGCAAGGTTATACGACATGGATCTATCATGGGAAAACCTGGTTGGATGAACATGAATCAGAACCGGAATCTTCCGGTCGACGCCCTCCATCTCGCCGGCAGTGCTCCCCCCTCCTCCGGTTACCTAATGCTTTGTCGTTGTGTACTTTGGGTTCTCCAAAGTAATTAATGTTAGGTTTTACTATTGATTCCATGGTAGATTATTGATGTTGTGGATAATTTATCAGTATAATGTTAGATTGTTGATCAATGTGTTGTGGGTAGATTGTTGTCAGTACAAGGTGAGGTTTCGTTTTGATGTTTTTGATGTTGTTTATGTTATTGTGGGTAATTGATCCATGCTAATTTGTGGGTACTGAATTACTAGTTTCCATCAATTAGTAGTTTAATTTCTAAAATTTGTGTTTCTATCAATCTAGCGTGTAAATTTGGGAGACTTTTACCCATTTGCCAGATATATGTACTCATCCGTCCCAAAAGGCTGAATGACACTTTTGTCCCTCCAAGTTGTCACTTATTTTTAAAGTCATCCCTAAAGTATATTTTTCGTCAGTTCGGTCCTTAAAGTAAAAATTTTTTGCGTTTATGTTCCTCCAACCCGATTTGACCTCAACTCGACCCAATTTTACCCAACCTAAATTTTTAATATTTTAAAATAAAATAAATAATTTTAATATTTTTAAATAGATTATTATTTTAAAAATAATAATTATATTTAATATTTTAACATAAATTATTATTTCTAAAATAACAATTATTATTAATATTTAAAATAAAATAATAATTTCAAAAATAGTTATTTTATAATATTTTAAAAGAAAATATTATTTTTTAAAAATAATTATTATATTTAATATTTTAAAATAAAATATTTTTAAAATAATAATTATTTTTAATATTTTAAAACAAAATATTTTTTAACATAATAATTATATTTAATATTTTAAAATAAAATATTATTTCAAAATAATAATTATTTGTTATATTTAAAATAAAATATTATTTTCAAAAAGATATAAAAATAATAATTATTTTTAGTTAAAATATTAGATTTTTTTTCAAAAAATGAGTTAAGTTTAAGTCAAAATATAGATTCAAAAAATTATACAAAAAATAAAACTTTATTTTAATAAAAAGTATATTTTTATTTTTTATGGAAAACTTTATTTTAGAGAAAAAAAATTTAATATCTTTACCATTATTATATGTATTCTTAATATTAGAATTTTTAAAACTAAACTAAAACTAAAAACTAAAATTAAAAATTAAATTAAATTAAAAAAACAGTAAAAGATAAATAAAGAAATTGATTCAACTTTTTTAAAAATAAATTAAAAAGTTTTAGAAATAATTATTATTTTCAGGGAAATTTTTTGAAAAATTTTCATTATTTTAAAAATGAGTATGGTTTTGTAAAATATATATTCAAAAAGTAAAACTTTATTTTCATTAAACAAAATTAATTTTTTTAAAGGATGTGTAAATTTTCATAAAAATAATTAAGATTTAAATAATTTTAACTTTACTTTTTTAATCTATATTTTATGAAACTTTACTCATTTTTGAAAAAAAAAGTTTCTAATATTTTTCCTTAAAATAATAATTTTTAAAAACTTTTTAAAATAATATTTTTTTAAAATATAAAAATATTAATTGTTTTAAAAAGAATATTTTATTTTAAAATATTAAAAAGAATTATTATTTTCAAATTATTTTAAGAAAATATTTTATATTAAAATATTAAATTAAATTATTGTTTAATTTTTTAAAAAAAATATTTATTTTAAAATATTAAATATAATTATTATTTTAAAAATAATATTTTCTTTAAAAATTTTAAAATAATTATTTTATTTTAAATATTAAAATTTTGGGTTAGGTCAAATTGGGTTGGGTTGTATCAAAATTTGGTTAAAATGGATCGGGTTGGGGGCAAAAGGTGTAGGTGGAACGGAAACACACAAAAATGTCACTTTAAGGTTTTAATTGCCGAAAAATGAACTTTGGGGACGACTTTGAAAGTGAAGAACAACTTGGATGGACAAAAATATCATTTAGCCGTTCCAAAATTAGATGCATGAAATTTTTTGTCTTTTGCAAGATGTACTCACCCGTCCTCAAAATTGCTTCAAATTGGTTGAAGATTTCTAAGAGTTTAATTTTATATTATTACTACATTCATTCATTCTAATTATTGACTATTTTATTTTTATTTAAACACGACACGAAGATAGTCAAGTACGTTAACATTTTATATGAAGTAAGATTTGTAATTATCTACGTTTATATCTAATATATTCCACATTTTTGCGTGTGACTATTTTATTTTTATTTAAACACGACACATTTATGTGAAGTAAGATTTGTAATTATCTACGTTTATTAATAGCTAGTCTCATAGATTTCATGCTAAAAGTTATTGCAAATAAAAATAAAAAAATAATGATTTGACATTTGGGTAATTATATACATAACAAGAAACATAGCTAATTTATGTGAACCTAAGGCTGCAAGCTGATATAGTAAGACGATCTAGTAAATTTCAAATTGTTGACAAAAAAAAAAGAAGAAAAAAAAAAAAAGGTCTTGTAAACAAATCTTTATTAACACCGTATCACAAATCATTTTTTACAATTTTTGGAAATAAAGTTATACGATCTCTTGATCAGGGTCGTATCGAACGAAAATAACTCAAATCAAGTCACAAAAATTCGTCAAGCAATTTAAGAAATTTGGGTTGAAAATTATTCAAGAAATTCAATATAAAAGTTGTTCTTCGATTAAGTAGATTAAGTAGCATGACCTAAGTATTAATGGACCAAGGAGGCTCAAACGTAATTAAGGAAAACTTTACATAATAGCTCATGCAGCCCTTCTCATATTCAGCAAGCTCATCACACTTATTCCTAAAGGAAGGCTACAGATTATTCATGTGGGCCTTCTCATATTCTGCAAGCTTCATGCATTCCAATTGGAGGAGTCATCAAGTACATGCATTATTATAGTATATGAAGCCCAAGGAGTCATCAAGCTAAAGTCACCTCATATTCTGATAATGTTCCTAAGCAGCCACTTACGGATTCATATATTCTACTACTTCCGTTCCTAAAAAAAAATTGTGGTTTAAGATTTTTACATACGTAGATAAAAATCTTATCTCTCATTCTTAAAATATTATTGCGTTTAAAATTTGGATATAATGAATTAAGAAAGATCATTTACCAAATAAAATTTATTTGAAATTTCATCACTACCCCTTTATGGGAAGTTGAAAACTATGAATACAAGAGAAAAAATTTCTTGGGATAATGAGAGAAGGTAGGGGTAATATAGGAAAATAAATATTTTATTCTTCTCGAAAGTTGTAAACGACAAACTTTTTGGAACAAATTTTTTCTTCTAAAACGACAATCTTTTAGGAACGGAGGGAGTATTATTTATCAAGTAAAATTTGTTTGAAATTTCATCACTACTCTTTTATGGGAAGTTGAAAACTATTAATACAAGGGAGAGAAATTTTTGGGACAATGAGAGAAGGTTGGGGAAATATAGGAAAGTAAATAAATTATTCTCCTCGAAAGTTGTAAACGACAAACATTTTAAAATAAATTTGTTCTTCTAAAACGATAATTTTTTAGGAACGGAGGGAGTAATTTACACAACAATGTATTTAAGGCCATAAAATAAACAAATAATTCGGACTCGATTCGTATTTGCTCGACAAAAAGTTCGATTTAAACTCGATTCAAAATATAAATGAATTAAATATAAGCAAATTTTAAAGTTAGATAATTTACTCGAACCTTCTCAAATTATAATTTCCTATTGATACTCGGATCATATTCGTTCGAAAAGTTCAAACTGTTCGTGCTCTATTCGAGATCGTGCTCGACTCGGTAGCTAAACGAGCTTCAATTAAATTTTATTTTATACTCAATAAATTTTATAAATTAAATCTAAACAACTTAATACTCAACTCAGACTGTTCATTTACACCCTTAAATGTATTACATATCCAATCACGTGGGGTTTTTTAAACTCACATAATTCAGCAACTAGCCAAGGAATGCGTGGGCCTAACATAAGTTATTCAGCGGCAATTGATTTTATATTTGGTTTCACGCGGAAAGAAGGATTTCCGAAAGCGACAAGGAAAAAATAATAATTCTACATATTAGCACAAATTGGAGGATTAATGAACTTATTTTTTGCTGATTAAAAAAAAACTGTGATAAATATAAGAAACAAAAAAAATAAAAATTTTACACTTTATTTTTGGGATCCAGGAAACAAAGTATTTTTAAAATGAATAGGAGCTTTTCATTAGACAATAACTCTGTCAATAAGTGTCAACAAGGTAACTGTGTCTAGGGGTGAGCAAATGTCTATTCAACCGAACAAAATGTCTATTCTGGTTATAACCGAAAACCGAAATATCGACAAAAACAACTATCCAAATGCTAACCTTAATTTTTAACTCAACTGAATATTCGAACATCAATTACCGAACGCACAATCGGTAATTGGATAATAACCGAATAGACATTTGATTAAAATTAAGCGTGAAGCAACATCCAACATAAACATTAAAAAACCGGAACCGAAATAATTAATAATTAATAATTATTTTTTTAAAATATTACAATTCGTTATTAGGATACACGAGTAGTGCTTTTTTGGAAAACCTAAAAAAACCGAATATTGAATAATAATAGGATATAACCGAAATTCAAAAAAACCGAAAACCGAAATAATTCGGTTAAAATGGTTGATTATTTGGTAGATTCGGTTTTAACTGAATTGTGCTCACTCCTAACTGTCATCAAATCCGCTAGTAAGTTCTGGCATTCGTATTTTCTTACATGTCATGTTTAGGGGACGAGGTGGTTCTGAAAATTCGCCTGTAACTATCCTCTTGAAAACAATTTGATCAGCTGCTTGTGAGAAAGCAACTCCATCCCAACATATTCGTTTAGAGGGATCTTTACATGGTCCCACAACTATTTGGGTTCCATTTATGGTAGTTGTTTGTCCACAAAATCCATTTTCTCCATAATTATATTTTCCTCCTATACCGCAACAAGCTTGAAGAGGGAACTTGAATCCTGCATATTGAATAAATTTCATTAAAAAAATATCATACAAATGTATAAATGGAGTATTATTGATATTATGAACTTCTATAACTTTTTAACATGCTGACGATCATTATATTAAGGCATAATAATTATTATTTTATTCGAATGTGTTTGAGTAAAATAAATTATTCTATATGAGAATTTTTATATATATATATATATATATATATATATATATATATATTCTTGTGGTATTAATTACTCAAATTGGATTCGAGTATGATGGAGCATGACATACCATATTTTTTTGGATCCTTGTAAAGATCGTACTTTGGAGTATAAACATCTACATATGTGAACGCCGCCAGGGGAAGGTCTTTTCGAAGTTGATCAACGACCTCTTTCAACTTGGAATTGAAATATTGAGCTAAATCATTATGAGGTATTGCGCAACCGATACTATCTTTTTGGTCTTCTGGAACTGGTACCAATGTCAACATATAAGGAAGACAACCAAAGGGTCCAGTGTTTTGGATCCAAAATGATCTAGCTCCCAAATCGTATAGTTTCTGCAAGAATTAATATTCAGTAGAAGGAATTAGTATTAGTTAAGTGAATTTATAAGTTAATTACGTATTACGCCAAAATATATACAAATTAAACAATGCTTATATACCTTCACATTCAATGCGAGGCTGTTGAGAGTAGGTGGTATAATTGCTTTAATTTCGTCATATGTCATGTTAGTAATCAATCCTTGGGTGAGGTCATTTTGGCCAATATCAATAGTATACAATGCTTTGGAAAAATATTCCTTCTTGGGCAGCAAATTCTTAAACACCCCTCCTAAAATAATAACCAAAAACTTTTACATTTATAAAAGTACAAGATAAAAAGTCATACGAGAAAGAATACAAATTAATTCACATTTAATTAAAAAAATACCTTCTTCCCTGACCGTCTGTGATCTATTCACGATTTGTTTGAATTGTTCGATTTGAATGTCAAGGAAAAAAGGACTGTATGCACGCGGTTGTTGGGCCACCGGAAGAATTAACTTGGGTGGTGCGATTGTAGCCAATAGTTGGGCAAAATTAACACCATAAGAGAAGTTGGCACCCAAGGAATCAAGATAAGGGTGGAGGAATGGCTTACCTAAACTTGAAGCTGCAACATTAAAATTATTCATTAGGTTTGTAAGTAATGTAGTAACTAGAAAGCGAGTGAACTTGTAGGATTTGAATTCCGGAACTGTTAAAATTGGGCAGTTTGTTACTTTGTTTGGACAGTTTTATATTAACAAATGGCATTTATATATGTATAGATGAGAGTTGCAAATATATAATACTTGTATAACAAAAGTCATCTATAATGCAAGAATGTGCTATATAAATGCAACTCGTTTCTATATATAGACTGTCTAAATAAACTGTCCATTTCAATTGCCGGAAATAAGAATCCAAAAATATTAACCTATAAAGTCGATCAAAATACGCCCATCAGAGGCTCTTCCTGATGGCCTTTTAAAGTAGGATTGTCCGTAAAATCGAGGTGTCCCTGCAGTGAAGGCAGCAGTAAACCCGCCGGTGTCCGAATTCCCGTCACCAAAGGTGAAGATAGCTGGAAAATCACAAGTGTGCAATGCCAAAGCAGGAGGAAAAAAAAGAATGCAAACCAAGGAGAGAGAGAATGCAGTTCGGCTCGTGCTTAGGGACTTCATGTTAATTTCTATATTTGCTAGGAAGAAGATATAATATAACTGTGTTGTGTTGTTTTGATATTGAAGCCAAGGCGGGGGGGGGGTCTAATTTATATAGTAGTTTATACAAATATTTTTAATTCGTGTTATAATCTGTAATGAACAGAAAGTCAAAAATTAGGTACTCCACTTGTAATGCACAGAAAGTCAGAAATTTGGTGAAAAATTAAGACTGGCGAATAGTCTTAGGCATCATGTCAGCAAAAGGCAATATAAGACTTTTGCCCTTTTGCGAGATTAGATGCACTCGCCCGTCCTCAAAATTACTTCAAATTGGTGGAAGATTTCTTAAGAGTTCAATTTTATTAGAAAATTGTTAAATTCATAATAAAATTGTTATTTTTACAATAAAAGTGTTGCTATAGATCCTGTGACGACAATTTTCTCCGTCGCTATATATTTACAGTGACATTTTTATTATGAAAATAACAAAAAATATTGTAGATTTAACAATTACCTTTTTTTATTACTACTACTACTTTCATTCATTCTAATTATTGACTATTTTATTTTTATTTAAACACGCCACGAAGATAGTCAAGTACGTTAACATTTCATGTTAAGTAAGATTTGTAATTATCTACGTTTATCTCTAATATATTTCATGTTTATGCATGTATATTTAGTGTGACGCCCCCAGAGTAGGTATACATAATACATTTTGAATTGCTAGATACACAATGCAGAATTCAAATACAAATTTTATTTATACAACTGTTAAACTATCGTGTAAAATACGATAACACATAAGTTGTGAGTTTTAATATAATATCGTCTAAAGACAAGATCCAAACTAAAATTATTACAATGTCATATAAAATACAATGACAAATATTTCAAGACCCTAAAAAGAAGAATCTGAAGATTACTATCATGTTCATTTTAATGAGGTGTACTTTTGACGCTTTCAAAGTCGGGTTCTCATCACCCTATTGTTCTTCACCAAAATCAATTATTAAATAATGTATAATATACGACACACCCATTTAAGGTCCTCAATACAATTATATATTGCATGTCATGCAGTTTTATAATGTATTGAGAAACTTTCACATTCTCGGACCATCACACTATTCCCCTGTTATCTCCGCTCGACCCAACTACACTCTTTATACCTGAAAAGAATTGTGAAGCAAAAAGGTGAGCACAAATAGTCCAGTAAAGAATATTATGACTAAGATAATTCATTTATCAATAGCCTTCATCAGAATAAATCAGAGATTTAGAACATATGGTAGATAATAAAAGTTTTCAATCATAATTACAGCGGAATCAACAATCCATTAGAAGAGTCATGTAAGACCCCAAATTATTAATAAATGAAATTTATTTTTCTTCTATTTATTATTTTGAAATAGTAAGGGTTGATTTAATTAATGTGGATAGTTATGGGTAAAATACGCAAATATTTCGAATAAGCAAGTGGTTATAAAATATTCATTATTGTCGGAGAATATTCGTTTGGTCGTGGAATATTCGATCTTTTCGGAATATTAAATGCGACCAGTAGCAGATCTTTTATGGGGCCCCATGCTTAAAAAGCGATTGGATGAAGAAAACGACAAATATAAGTTGTTTATAAATAACGGCGTAGTTATTCACAATTATCTTGTTGGAATACCCGGTGGTTAAAACACACTAATATCGCGTTGTTGAGCGAGAAGCGCGCAGATTGCATTCAATTATTGATTCTTACGTAAGAAGGCACTACTCAATAATGGTTACGATAATATCGCTCAATATTTTATTGATTTAATAATTCTTGTTGATATTTTATATTGTTGTTCGTTTGATAATTGTCATTACACGAAAGATTTTTTATTATCGAAGCTAATAATTCATATTATCTGAATAATATTATTAGATAACATTATTAGCGATGTCTAGAAAGTTCGTCAGGAGAGGTTTGGTCACCTAATCAAGGCGTCGAGAAGGAGAAATTTTATTGAAAACCTCTCTTTCTCGGGAACACCTCGGCACAGTTGCCAAGATCTTGTGATTTTGTAATATTATTTGTGAATAATTAATTATTGATTTATATGATGAGGAATATATTGATTTTATGTGGATATAGATGAAGAAAATTTTTAAAGTGACAATTGTTGAAAATTAAAATTTTATCTTTTTCTGATAAAATAATTTATTTAAATATATTATTATATTTTAATAATATAATAATGGTGATATTTTTACAATGAATGTGGGATATATGAGTATACGAGGAGGAAGAGTATTTTTTATAATAAATGTTTAAAACATGTTAAACATGTCGGTGGACCCCATTTATTGATTGAAATTTGATTATAGTTTGTAAAATCGTCCGTTTATGGATTTCGATCAATTTCTGTTTGAAATTTGGAAAAACTTTATTCTTCAAAGTTGTAGAGAATTGAATTTCCTATAAAAATTCGCAAAATTCGAATTTTATGACAAAAGGGCTATTTATTGTGAATTATTAAAGTTCTGAAGTTCTGAAATAATTGATTTTTGTAAGTTTTAATTATTTATTTTATTAAAAAAGTTTTTTTATTACTTTTTCTAGAAGGTTGGCATGTGGGAAATGTTAGGAGCTGATTTTCAAAGAGGCGTAGGAAAATTTATTATTAATAATATATTATATTAAATTTTCTTTTTGTGTTCTAAGCAATTTCTATAAATAGGGTGCTTAGGTTAGAATTGAAAATCACACCGTAAATCAAGTTTTCTCTCTATATTATCGAAGCGTATTCTTGTGAATATTTTTGAGTATACTTTGAGTATTGCTATCTGATGCAAAGTTCAAGTCATAAAGATATATCCGGTGTTTCAACTAGAAATCTTGTCTTTCGAGGTAAGGGATGTTATTTTATTCAAAATGATATTATTTCTTCAATATCATTATCTTAGAAATATTGGTTGGAAATTTTTATCAAATTTGAAACTTTTTTTTTTCATTCTTATTGGGTTCTTATTCACGAGTTACTATTCACGAGTTATTATTCATGAGTTCTTATTCACGTATTCTACTATTCACGAGTTACTATTCATGAAGTACTATTCATAGGCGTGAAGATGTTTTTTTGTGAAATTTCTATCTTTTGGTGGAGTTCTTATTCACGTATATGGCACTATTCACGAATACGGCAAGACTATTCAATAGAAAAATAAAATTTCTTTTTTTTGTCAAAATATCTATTACGGATACTAGCTTTGATTGTATCCATGTTTTGATCATTCTTGAATTTTACTCCACTCGATTACTTATGAAGTATTTTTGAACTTGGATTGTTTAAAATACTGAATCCTTAATATTGTTCTTTTGTTTCTTTGGATTCATTTCCTTTAAAATATTTTTCATCATCCTCGATCCTAAATGATGATATTCTTGAATATCTTTGCTTTGTTGTTGTCAAGAAACCTTACATAAAAAAAGTTACAAATTTGATAAAAGTTCCAACCAATATTTCAAAGATAATGATATTGAAGAAATAATATCATTTGAGAAGAAAATAACATCCCTTACCTCAAAAAAATCAAGACTTCGGAATGAAAGGTCAAGTGATTTGAATGAAACTTGTCTTCGAACAAAGAACTCTCAAAGTATCTAAATACTCACAAAATATGCTTCAATAATATAGAGAGAAGAGAGAAAGCTTATGTTTACGGTGTGATTTTCAATTCTAACTTAGTCCTCTATTTATAGGAAAATGTTAGCCCTACCAAGCAGACTTGACCAAGCTTTACGATGGCTTTACCCGCTACTATTGCCACCCACCACATTTAAAATAAAATTCAGCACATTTCTTCACCAACCACAAGTGGGGCCCACTCAATTCTAGAATTTCCACCAAAATCAATTATAAACCTAATTTCCGAATCACCACCTCTTAAAATTCATAACAAATCATTCGTTCTTTTTAATAGATTCAAAATTTGTGGACATATACTCAACTTATGTATGTATAACATATCCAAAAATTACAACGATCCAACGTCCGGATTAAATATTATAACTCACACAATAAAGTTGTAATAACACCGATTTGATCTTTTAATACCTCTAATCCGACAAAATTATCGATAAAACACCTCAACATTAAATCATTCAATTATAACCACATAAAACAAATAAATCCATCATTTATAAATATTTTCTTATCATATAAATCAATAATTAATTATTCACAAATAATATTACAGAATCACAATTTATGATGACCAGCCGCTCCTCAGAGAAGAGGGGCTTTCCAATAAGGATTTCTCTCATCTTGGCGTAGCGCAATTAGATGATCAAACCTCTCCTCGATGTAACTTTCTAGACATTGCCAATAATGCTATCTAATAATATTATTTAAATAATATGAATTATTGATCCGATAATGGAGATAATAATGCAAAGTGACAATTATTGAACAACAATAATATAAAATATCAACGCAAAGCAATTATTGAATCAATAAAATAAAATATTGAGCAAGAATTCACCGTGAAAATTATCGAGTAGTGCCTTCACGTAAGGATCAATAATTCAACAATATCGCGTAATACCGTAATGTTCTTCGCATGCAACCACGCCAGACATCGTATTTTAACCATAAGGGTATTCCAATGACCTTAACTTGAATAACAACTACGCAAGTTATTTTTAACCAACTTATATTTGTCGCTTTCTTCATCCAATCGCTTTTAGTTATGGGGCCCACACATGGCCGGCGTCGTCGCATTTAATATTTCCCCGACAAAGATTTAATATTCCACGACCAAACGAATATTCCTTAACAACAATGAATATTTTATAACCACTGCTTATTTTGAAATATTTCGTATTTAACCCTAACTATCCACATTAATCAAATCAACCCTTACTATTTCAAAATAATAAATAGAAAATTAAATTTCATTAATAATAAGTTTTGGGTCTTACAACCTCCCTCCTTATGAAATTTCGTCCTCTAAATCGACGTACGACTTCGGTGTTTCAAAAGATGAGGATACCTCGCTTTCATTTTCGTTTCTAATTCCCGTGTCATTTCCTCATATAGCATGATTCCTACACAAAACTTTAACTTGTGGTGGTATGACCTTTCAAGGCGTGTAGGACATGCTCCTTCCTATCCAAAATCTTGACAGTACCTCCTCACACGTTAGGTCTTCTGCCTATCTCGTCTGGTTCTAACTCTAAAATGTTGTTTGGTCTTTCACATATTTATTTAAGCACATGATATGTGAAACACATTATGAACACGAGACATACTTGGAGGTGCTTGCAAGTCTATAGGCTACATTTCCTACTCGGCCAAGAATTTGAAATGGACCAATAAATCGTGGATCGAGCTTTCCTCTCTTCCCAAATCTTTGTAACTCCTTCCATGGAGCAACTTCGTAATAATACATGATCCCCTACACTAAATTCCACGTCCTTTCGATGAAGATCCGCATAACTCTTTTGTCGATCTTGTGCCGGTTTGTATCACGCTTGTCGAATCATTTGGATTTTTCTAGTAAGTCGTACATAACTTCGGGTCCCAACAATGTTCAGCTTCACCCACCTCATCCCAACATATTGGAGAACGACATTTTCGTCCATATAATGCTTGAATGGAGCCACACCTATACTTCGATGAGCAATTGTTGTAGGAGAATTCCACCAATGGTAAATACTTATCCCAATCGCCCTTGAAGTCTAGGACCTGAGTTTGAATAGTCCTCTCGATTGTCATCCGTCCGGTTTGGGGATGGTATCGAACTAAATCGCAAACTGCGCCCATAGCTTTTTGCAAGCTAACCCAAAATCTTGAAGTGAATCTTGGGTCACAATCCGAAACTATGGATACAGGCATGCCATGCAACCTCACAATCTCATTCACGCACATACTAGCAAGACGTTCAAGGAATAAGTCTCCCAGATTCGGCAAGAAATGAAAGCAGACTTGGTTAATCTATCAACAATAACCCAAATAAGATTGATGCCTTCGAGAAACCGTAGGAAGACCCGTAACTAAATCCATGGTAATGTGTTCCCACTTCCATTTCGGAATCTCAAGTGGTTGCAAGCGGACCCTTAGGTACTAGATGCTCGCGCTTTACACGTTGACAAGTTAAACACATTGAGATAAACTTTGCAATCTCTCTTCATATTGTTCCACCAAACTATACGTCAAGATCACGATACATTTTAGTACTTCCGGGATGGATTGCAAATGGTGTATTGTGTGCCTCCATCATAATTACTTTAAATCGAGTCGTTAGGAACACAAAGTCTAGAGTGGACTCAAGTATTCCTTCTTCATCAATTCTCGCTTCGAATAGCTCCTTCAGACTTTCTTTCTTCTTCATACGCGATAAGCTCAAGCCCGCGGCTCGCAAGCAACCTTAACTTTTTCTATTAAAGTTGGCTCTGTCGATACTTGACATCATCGCACTCGTTCCCGTGATATGATCTTCTACTCAACGCGTCGCCTACCACGTTCGCTTTTCCGATGATGGTATGAATAGTGTGGTCGTAGTCTTTCAATAGTTCGAAAGCCAACGTTGCCGCCGCGTGTTGAGTTCTTTTGAGTGAAGAAATATTTAAATATGGTCCGAATATATCTCCATCACGCCCCAAAATAGTATACACCACACCCATTCGAAGTGCCAAATACATGGTATAGAAACAACTACAACTTTATTATTACAACAGTAAAACTGTGAGTTTAAATACAAATATTATCTTCTAGACAATATCTATACTCAAATAAATCCTCATCACATTTATTGATACATTATTTTACAAAAATGGTGAGGACTACTAAACAATCCTTTCTAAAACCTTCATTCCATACCCGACTCGTACTCGCTATATTCTCGCCTCCCGAGAAGAAAAAATGGAACAAAAAGGAAAAGGGTGAGCTCAACTAGCCCAAGAAGAATACTATGACTAAGATAATATACAACAAATTATCGTTAGTCTCCAACAGGAAAAATCGATAGAATACAATAGATAACAAGTTTTAAATCAATATTCGCAGAATGTGAAATAATAATTCATAGAAGAGTTACGTAGAGAATGAAATCTACTATAATCTATGAATTTAAAAGTCCATCATCAATATTTTATCCCCGTAACATCAATCAATATTCATCTCAAATCAAATATTCATCTTTGCACTCTGTGCCAAAGATATTCATCAATCGGGTCATGTTCATTTAAACACTGCTCATCTTTGCACTAAAGGCCAAAGATATTCATCGATCAATTATGTTCATTTAAACACTGCATTTCATCTTTGCACTACAGCCAAAGATATTCTTCAGAAATCATTCATCTTTGCACTACGTGCCAAAGATATTCAATAATATCATCATTTAAGACCGAGGATGATGAAAATATTTTTAAAGAAACGAATCCAAGTGAAACAAAATGACAAGGATTAAGGATTAAGGATTCGTACTTTTGTTTTATCCATGTCCAACAATACCTCATAAATAATCATCACTTTGGTGTAAAATTCAAGAATGATCAAAACATGGATACAATCAAAGCTAGTATCCGTAATAGATATTTTGATTTAAAAGAAGAAATTTTATTTTTCTATGAATAGTGCCAGATACGTGAATAGTGTCAGATACGTGAATAAAGCCGACACGTGAATAGTAACTCAGACACCAAAAGATAGAAATTCCACAAAAAACATCTTCACGCTTCATTTAATAGTACTCGTGAATAAGAACTCGTGAATAGTAACTCATGAATAGTAACTCGTGAATAAGAACTCATGAATAGTAAACCCGGATACATGAAAAAGTTCCAAATTTGATAAAACTTCAGATCAACATTTCAAAGATAATGATATCAAGAAATAATATCATTAAAAAAAAAATATCCTTACCTCAAAGAATCAAAGATTTTAAGGAAAGGTCAAGTGATCTTTGAATGAAACTTGATCTTGAACAAAGAACTCTCAAAGTATCTAAATACTCACAAAATACGCTCAATAATATAGAGAGAGAAAGAGAGAAAACTTTGTTTCTGGTGTGATTTTCAATTCTAACTTAGCCCTCTATTTATAGGAAAATGTTAGCCCGCCGAAGCAGACTTGACCGCAACACACGATGGCTTTACCTGCTACTATTGCCACCCACCACATTTGAAATAAAATTCAGCACATTTCTTCACCAACCACAAGTGGGGCCCACTCAATTCTAGAATTTTCCACCAAAATCAATTATAACCCTACTTTCTGAATCAGACACCTCTTAAAATTTATAACAAATCATTCGTTCATTTTTAACGGTTCAAAATTTGTGGACATATACTCAACTTATATATGTATAACATATCCAAAAATTACAACGATCCAACTACGGATTAAATATTATAACTCACACAATAAATCGTAAAACCCCGATTTGATCTTTTAATACCTCCAATCCAGTAAAATATCGATAAAACATCTCAACATTAATTTCTTCATTAATAACCACATAAATAAATCCATCATTTATATTCATATAAAATAAATATTTCTTTATCATATGAATCAATAATTAATTATTCACAAATAATATTACGTAATCACATTTATGACAAACCAGTCGCTCCTCAGAAAGAGGGGCTTTCAATAAGGATTTCTCTTCTTGGCGCCGCAATTAGGTGACCAAACCTCTCCTTGATGTAACTTTCTAGACATTGCCAATAATGTTATCTAATAATATTATTCAAATAATATGAATTATTGATCCGATAATGGAAATAATGTAAAAGTGACAATTATTGAACAACAATAATATAAAATATCAACGCAAAGAATTATTGAATCAATAAAATAAAATATTGAACAAGAATTCACCGTGAAAATTATTGTAAAGGCCATCTTACGTAAGGATCAATAATTCAACAATATTGTGTAATACCTGGTGCCATCGTGCAACCAATGCCAGACATCGTATTTTAACCACCGGGTATTCCAACAGTCTTTAATTCAGAATAACTACGCCTCGTTATTTTTAACCAACTTATATTTGTCGTTTTTTCTTCATCCAATCGCTCACATGGGCCCATATACACATGGTCGCCTGTCACGTAATATTCCCGATAGTCATTTAATATTCCATTCCAAGACGAATATTCTGAGATTTAATATTCCACGACCAAACGAATATTCCCCGACAAAAATGAATATTTTATAACCACTTGCTTATTTTGAAATATTTGCGTATTTAACCCTTAACTATCCACATTAATCAAATCAACCCTTACTATTTCAAATAATAAATAAAGGAAATTCCTTTTATTTAAAAAAATTTCGGTCTTACAACCTCCCTCCTTATGAAATTTCGTCCTCCGAAATTGGACGACGTACTGTGTTTCAAAAGGTGAGGATACCTCGCTTTCATTTTCGCTTTCCAATTCCCGTGTCATTTCCTCTATATAGCATGATTCCTCCACAAAACTTTAACTTGTGGTATGACCTTTCATGGCGTAGGGACATGCTCCTTCCTATCCAAAATCTTGACAGTACCTCCTCACACGTTAAGTCTTCTCGCTATCTCGTCCTGGTTCTAACTCTATAACGTGGTTCGGGTCTTTCACATATTTATTAAGTATCGATATGTGAAACACATTATGAACACTTAGACATACTGGAGGTAACGCAAGTCTATAGGCTACATTTCCTACTCGGTCAAGAATTTGAAATGGACCAATAAATCGTGGATCGAGCTTTCCTCTCTTCCCAAATCTTGTAACTCCCTTCCATGGAGCAACTCGCAAATAATACATGATCCCCCTACATTAAATTCCACGCCCTTTCGATGAAGATCCGCATAACTCTTTTGTCGATCTTGTGCCGCTTTGTATACGCTGTCGAATCATTTGGATCTTTTCAGGTAGTCATACGTATTTAACCCCAGTCCCAACAATGTTGCTTCACCCACCTCATCCCAACATATCGAGAAACACATTTTCGGTCCATATAATGCTTCTCGAATGGAACCATGCCTATATTTGTTTAATAACTATTGTTGTATGAGAATTCCACCAATGGCAAGTACTTATCCCAACTTCCTTTGAAATCTAGGACACGAGTTTTAATATATCTTCAAGAGTTTGAGTAGTCCTTTCGATCGATTGCCCATCCGCTTTGAGGATGGTATGCCAAACCGAATCAGTAAATTCGCGCCCATAGCTTTAGCTTTCTAACCCAAAATCATGAAGTGAATCTTGGGTCACTATCTAAACTATGGATATGGCATGCCATGCAACCTCACAATCTCATTTACGCATATACTACCAAGACGCTCAAGGAATAAGTCTCTCAGATTCGGCAAGAAGAAGAAATGAGCAGATTTGGTTAATCTATCAACAATAACCCAAATAGCATTGATGCCTTGAGAAACCGTAGGAAGACCCGTAATGAAATCTATGGTAATGTGTTCCCACTTCCATTCCTAATCTCAAGTGGTTGTAACGGACCCTTAGGTACTAGATGCTCGCCTTTACACGTTGACAAGTTAAACACATCGAGATAAACTTTGCAATCTCTCTTCATATTGTTCCACCAAAATGTATGTCAAGATCACGATACATTTTAGTACTTCCGTGATGGATTGCAAATGGTGTATTGTGTGCCTCCATCATAATCTTGTACTTCAAATCGAGTCGTTAGGAACACAAAGTCTCAGAGTGGACTCAAGTATTCCTTCTTCATCAATTCTCGCCCTAATAGCTCCTTCTTCAGACTTTCTTCTTCATACGCACGCCTCCGGCCTGGTGGCTTGAAAGAACCTTAACTTTATCGATTAAAGTCGATTATACTCAGATATCATCACGTGGGTACCTAGAGTTTTCATCTCCATCTCTATTATTTATAAATTATCTAAATTAGTCTTCGATAATATCGTACTCAGATTTTGTATACGATCTTCTACTCAACACGCCACCTACCACGCTCGCTTTTCCAGGATGGCATGGTCGTAACACGTGTCTTTGAAATGAGTCTCCTCTTGAGTTCTTCGAAGCTCTTCCCACATTCCTTGCTCCATTCGAATTTTGTATCTCTACGAGTCAGCTGCGTTAATGGAATAGCGATTCGAGAATATCCTTCAACGAATCTCCGATAATAACCAACTAAGCCTGTAAAGCTACGTATTTCGACATCGACTTAGGTTGCTCTCAATCGTGACTCATATCCCAATCTTGGATAAGACGTCACAATGACACCTATCGCTTTACTATCGCATCTAATATGACGCCCCTACAGAGAGTCGGCGGTGAATTCCACAAAGGAAGTCACAAGATAAAGGCTCAGGTACCAAATTCTATAGTTGAATTTTTAACTCCTGAAGTTCAATAGGAGCCATTCGATATGAGATTTTAGAAATGAGTTTTGTACCGGGTTCAAAGTCGATACAAAATTTAATATCAGTCTTTGGGAGTAAACCAAGAAATTCTTCAGGAAATACGTCAGGAAAAATCAATAACAACAAGAATATTATTCAAATCTGACGTGTCTTTATTCAAATCCATAACATGGACTAAGAAAACTTGACATCCGTAATAAACGAATGACTTCATGGCTTGATATGAAAATGTTTGATTACAATCGTTTGATTTCTTGAATTCGAATAATAAAAGTTGCTTAGGAATATGAAAACTAACAACCTTAATAAAAGCAATCAATTTGGCATGATGAGTAGTTAACCTTAAAATCACATCAAAAGCAAATATCTCTATAGAAATAAGGTTAATTGTGTAATGCGATAGTGCCAACTGAATCAAACAAGATTTTAAACAACGGATGTAATGAAAGTTTCTCCCAACTGGAGTCTCCATAAATAGGTCAAAGTCTAAATTCTCCGTAGTCAAGTTCAAACGTTGAGCTTAAAGCAAAGAGATAAAAGAATGGGTAGAACCTGGTATCTAGTAAGGTATAAACTTCGCAAGAATTTATAATTAACTAACCCGTGCTAACTTCGTCGGGTTCTCAGATTTGATTGGCCACGACACAAACGCTTCTTCCAAGAATCGCTGACTTTGACTTTTTTTGGGACATCCTTTTGAGTCACCATTCACGCCTGACTGGGTTTCGATATCGCATAACTCGAGCGATATGTCCTTCTTTTCCACAATTATAGCATACCTTAAAGGCTGTAGGCAGTTTGACCTGATATGTCCTCTTTCCGCATTTGTAACATACTAATCGGGTGGTCGTTCTCCTCCCTTAGAACTAGTTGATGCATGCCGACCGACGCCTTCAAATGGTCGTTGTTGAATCTCCTCTTTTTAAAATCTCCTTCGCTTCTTTATTTTCATGGCCACACGATTACCACCATAGTGGTTACCACCTTTGTCCGTATTCTTCTTTCTTCACCGGTTATCGTTATTTCGATGATCGCTATCTTCTAGATGATCCTCGGTTATGGTCCCTCGGTTGAACGTATTTCGTTATCTCGCTTCTAACAATCGAGCCTCGCTGACAACATCTCAATAGAGAGAAAATTTATGAGAAATGAGATATCGACGATGCCGGTTTCAAACTCTAAGAAACATCCGCATCATACGTTCCTCATTCTCCACCAAATGAGGTGCAAGCTCGATAACTCGCAAACTTTGCCTCGCATCTTTGGGACACACCGCCATGTTATTCTCGCTTCTAGTCTAATAAACTCCACTTCCTTACGTATGATTTAATACTTTCGTGGAAGTACTTGTCATTGAACTGCTTCAAACGTCTCCCACGACACGCCGAGTCGCAAAATGGATGGGTACGCTTCATGATTCCTCACCAATATCTTCTCGCTGTAACATAAAGGTGGCGAATGGAACCTTCTTCGTTTCCGCATCCCAAGACATCGAATATCTTGGTAATTTGTTTCGACCCATGTTTCCGCCATGATCGGATCCGCTTTCCTTAAATTCTCGTGGTCCCAACTCTTTGAATCGCTTCGTGACCACTCGTGAATTGCTATCATTTCCTCCTATATTTTGAACACAAGTCTCCTCGTCTCGATTTTTGCATTGAACGCAAAAACTTCTAAACATTCCCTCGCTCATCATCATCGATCAAGTCAGGTGTTGTTTCACAGAGGAACATTGCCACTGTCAGACGCTCTCCTCGTTGGAGACATGCATCTCCACGGCCTCATTTACTCCACTGTTAATATTCTCAATGACATTCTCAACATATCATAAAACAAGGGTTAATTAAATAAATTAACATATCACATAATATCCCCTATATATCGACCAACTAACAAATAAGCTTAGTAGGACACACTAGCCAAGGATTTACTCGCTCTCTCCTCCTAGTTCTATTCCCGATCTCCGCCAGAGATCATATCCCTAAGCTCGATATTAACCTCATGACGCGCCCAAAATAGGTATACACCACACCCATTCGAGTCGCCAAATACACGGTACGTAAACAACTACAACTTTATTATTACAACAAGAAATCGTGAGTTTAAATACAAATATTATCTTCTAGACAATATCTATACTCAAATAAATCCTCATCACATTTATTGATACATTATTTTACAAAATGGTGAGGACTACTAAACAATCCTCTCTAGAACCTTCATTCCATACCCCGACTAAGTACTGCTTACATTCTCGCCTCCCGAGAAGAAAAATGGAACAACAAGGAAAAAGGGTGAGCTCAACTAGCCCAAGAAGAATATTATGACTAAGATAATATACAACAAATTATCGTTAGTCTCCAACAGGAAAAATCGATATAATACAATAGACAACAAGTTTCGGATCAATATTCTAATGAAATAATAATTCATGTAAGAGTTACGTAGAGAATGAAATCTACTATAATCTATGAATTTAATGTACCATCATCAATATTTTATCCTCAGAACATCAATCAATATTCATCTCAAATCAAATATTCATCTTTGCACTACAAAGCCAAAGATATTCATCAATCGGTCATGTTCATCTCAACACTGCTCATCTTTGCACTAAAGGCCAAAGATATTCATCGATCCATCATGTTCATTTAAACACCGCTCATCTTTGCACTACAGCCAAAGATATTCTTCTAGAAATCATTCATTTTGACACATGTGCCAAAGATATTCAATAATATCATCATTTAAGACCGAGGATGATGAAAATATTTTAAAGAAACGAATCCAAAGGAAACAAAACAAAATGATTAAGGATTAAGGATTCAGACTTTGTTTTATCCATGTCCAAAAATACCAAAAAAAATAATCATAGTGGTGTAAAATTCAAGAATGATCAAAACATGGATACAATCAAAGCTAGTATCCAAAATAGATATTTTGGACTAAAAGAAGAAATTTTATTTTTCGATGAATAGTGTCGATACGTGAATAGTGTCAGATATCGTGAATAGTGCCGTAGATACGTGAATAAGTAAATCTGACACCAAAAGATAGAAATTCCACAAAAAACATTTTCACGCTTCACTTAATAGTACTCGTGAATAAGAACTCATGAATAAGTAACTCATGAATAGTAACTCGTGAATAAGAACTCATGAATAGTAACCCCGACATGAAAAAGTTCCAAATTTGATAAAAACCTCAGATCAACATTTCAAAGATAATGATATCAAGAAATAATATCATTATTAAAAAAAATAATATCCCTTACCTCAAAGAATCAAGATTTCTAAGGAAAGGCTCAAGTGATGTCGAATGAAACTTCAGATCAACAAAGAACTCTCAAAGTATCTAAATACTCACAAAATACGCTCAATAATATAGAGAGAAAGAGAGAAAACTTTGTTTTCGGTGTGATTTTCAATTCTAACTTAGCCTCTATTTATAGAAAATGTTAGCTCACCAAGCAGACTTGACCACACCGATGGCTTTTACTCGCTACTATTGCCACCCACCACATTTGAAATAAAATTCAGCACATTTTTTCACCAACCACAAGTGGGGTCCACTCAATTCTAGAATTTTCCACCAAAATCAATTATAACCCTACTTTTCAATCAAACACCTCTTAAAATTTATAACAAATCATTCGCTCATTTTAATTCGGCTCAAAATTTGTGGACATATACTCAACTTATATATGTATAATATATCCAAAAATTACAACGATCCAACGGCCGGATTAAATATTATAACTCACACAATAAAGCTATAATAACACCGATTTGATCTTTTAATACCTCCAATCCGATAAAAAATACAAATAAAACACTCTCAACATTAATTTCTTCATTAATAACCACATAAATAAATCCATCATTTATATCCATATAAAATAAATATTTCTTTATCATATGAATCAATAATTAATTATTCACAAATAATATTACGTAATCACATTTATGACAACCAGTCGCTCCTGTGAAAGAGGGGCTTTCCAATAAGGATCTCTCATCATGGCGCCGCAATTAGGTGACCAAACCTCTCCTAGATGTAACTTTCTAGACATTGCCAATAATGTTATCTAATAATATTATTCAAATAATATGAATTATTGATCCGATAATGGGAAACATCGCGCAAGTTGACAATTATTGAACAACAATAATATAAAATATCAACGCAAAGAATTATTGAATCAATAAAATAAAATATTGAATAAAGAATTCATCGTGAAAAATTATTGAGTAAAGGCCATCTTACGTAAGGATCAATAATTCAACAATATCGGTAATACCGCGGCTACATCTTTTGCAACCACGCCAGACATCAGATTTTAACCACCGGTATTCCAACAGCCTTAATCTGTAATAACCACGCCGTTATTTTTAACCAACTTATATTTGTCGCTTTCCTCATCCAATCGCTTCTCAGTTATGGGGCCACACATGGTCGCTACCATCGCATTTAATATTCTCGACAAAGACATTTAATATTCCATTCACCAAAATAATATTCCCGACAAAAATGAATATTTTATAACCACTTGCTTATTTTGAAATATTCATGATTTAACCCTTAACTATCCACATTAATCAAATCAACCCTTACTATTTCAAAATAATAAATAAAGGAAATTCCTTTTTATTTAAAAAAAATTTTGAGGTCTTTACATATGACTCTCCCCATATAGATTGTTTCCGTTGCATGAGAACACATGCTAACCTAGAAGGATAATTCCTCTCATACTCTTTAAGTCATTGTCATGAGGCATAGGCTTTATGACTTTCCCACGCTGCATGAGAACACATCCTAACCCTTTGCTCAAGCATCAGTAGATAACAAATCCATCCGAACTAGATGGTATTGTTGTAACAGTGTTAGAAATAAGTCTCCTCTTAAGCTCTTGGAAACTTTTCTCGCATTCTTCACTCCAAACGAATTTTGTATCCTTCGAAAGTTAGCCGAGTTAATGGAGTAGCGATTCGAGAAAACCCTTCCACGAATCTCCGATAATAATAACCAATAAGCCCAAAAAGCTACGTACTTCATACCACCGACTTCGGTTGCTTCCCAACTTTCAGATTGCTTCAATCTTCACGGATCAACAGATACTCCATGTTTTGACACCACATGCCCAAGAAAGGCTACTTCTCAAGCCGTAACTCGCATTTCTTCAATTTGGCATATAGTTGGTTTTCGCGAAGCCTTTGGAGTACCAAATTTCAAATGGTGCTTCATGATCTTCACGACTTTTGGAATATATAAGGATGTCATCAATAAAGACAACAACGAATCGATCCAAATATTCCTTGAATACTCGGTTCATCATATCCATGAAAGCCGCAGGAGCATTAGTTAGTCCGAAAGACATGACTAAGAATTCATAATGCCCATACCGAAGTTCAAGGCGCCTTTGAATATCCTCGCTTTTAATCTTCAATTGATGATATCCGTAATCGAAGATCGATTTTTGAAAAGAATTGTGCCTCAGAATCGGGTCAAACAAGTCATCAATACGAGGTGAGGATACCTATTCTTGATGGTGACATGGTTCAATTCCCGAGATAGTCAATACAAAGTCGCATACTCCCGCTCTTTCTTCTTTACAAATAAAACAGAGCACCCCAAGGAGATGTACTAGACGAATGAAACCAATGTCCAACATTCTCGTAGTTGGACCTTTAACTCTCAAGTTCAATAGAGCCATTCGATATGGGGTTTTAGAAATGGGCTTTGTACCAGTTCAAGATCAATAAAGAATTCAACTTCACGCTCGGGGTAGTAACCGGAAGTTCTTCGTGAAATACGTCGGAAAGTCAATAACAACAGGAATATTATTCAAATTTGACGTGTCTTTATTCAAATCCATAACATGGGCTAAGAAAGCTCGACATCCGCTTTTTCAATAAACGAATAGCTTTATGATTAGATATGATAGTGATTGATTTTAATGGTTTAGTTGCTTGAATTGCATAACAAAGTTGGTTAGGAATATGAAAACTAACAACCTTACGAAAACAATCAATTTTGGTATGATGAGTAGTTAACCAATCAATCCCTAAAATCACATCAAAAGCAAGTATCTTTAAAGAGATAAGGTCAATGTGTAAGGTGATGGTGCCAACTTGAATCAAACAAGATTTATAAACAGTGGATGTGATGAAAGTTTCTCCTAACTGAGTTTCCACAGATAAAGTCAAAGTCTAATTTCTCGAGTCAAGTTTAAACGTTGAGCACATGCGGGAGAGATAAATGAATGGGTAGCACCAAAGATCAAGTAAGGTATAAACTTCGCAAGAATTTATAAATAGCTTACCCGTGATCACCTCGCTTGGGTTCCCTCGATTATGACCCGATCACAACAAACGCTTCTTCCCGGAATCGTTGACTTTGACTTTTCTCGGGACGATCTTTTGAGTCACCATCCCTCATTGAACTAGGTTTCGCTACTGCATAATCTCGAAAGCGATATGTCCTTCCTTTCCACAATTATAGCATACCTTGAACTGCCAGGGCGGTTTGACCGATATGTCCCTCTTCCCGCATTTATAACATACGACCGGTGGTCGCTTCTCTCCCTTAGAACCGCTTTCACGTAAGACTGCATCGTCTTCACATAGTCGTTGTTAAATCTCCTCTTTTAAAATCTCCTCCCGACTCGCTTCTTTCATTTTCATGACCATGATTACCACCGAGTGGTTACCATTTTTGTCCGTCTGTTTCTTTCTTCGCAGTTATCATTATTCTATCGATCGCTATCTCCCGTACGATCCTCGGTTATGGTCCTCGGTTGACCGTACTCGTTATCTCGCTCTAATAATTGAGCCCATTTTACAACATCTGAATAAAGAGAAAGTTTATGAGAAATGAGATATCGACGTACGTAGGGTTTCAAACCTCTAAGAAACATCCGCCATATCGCTCCTCATTCTCCACCAAATGAGGTGCAAAAACGGATAACTCGCAAACTTTGCCTCGTCATCGAGACACCGCCATGTTGTTTTGCTCTAATCGATGAACTCCACTTCCTTCATATGACGTTAACACTTTCAGAAAGTATTTGTCATTAAATAGTTCTCAAACGTCTCCCAAGACATCGCCGAAAAGCGAATTTGGATGGTACGCTTCACGACTCCCACCGAGAGTCTCGCCTCGCCACGGAACATAAAGGTGGCGAATGGAACCTTCTGTTCCTCCGTGCATCCCAAGACATCGAATATCTTGGTAATTTGTTTTGACCCATGTTTCCGCCATGATCGGATCTCGCTTTCCCTTAAATTCGTGGTCCCAACTCTTTGAACTACTTGCGTGTGACAACCCGTGAATTGCTATCATTTCTCCTCGTATTTTGAACACGAGTCTCCTCCTCGTCGATTTTGCATGAAGCGCAAAAACTTCTAAACATCCCCTCGCTCATCATCTCGCTTTCAATGGTGTTGTTCACGGGAGGAACATTGCCACTGTTCAGACGCTCTCCTCGTTGGTAAGTACAGCATCTCCACGTCTCATTTACTCCATTGTTAATATTCTCAAACGACATTCTCAAACACCGTCATAAAACAAGGGTTAATTAAGGAAATCAATATATCACATAATATCCCTATATATCGACCAACTAACAAATAAGCTTAGGTAGGACACACTAGCGAAGGATTTACTCGCTCTCCCTCCTAGTTCTATTCCCCGATCTCCGCCGTAGATCATATCCCTAAGCTCGATACCAACCGTGACGCCCCCAAAATAGGTATACATCACCCATTCCGAGTTGTCAATACATGGTATGTAAACAACTACAACTTTATTATTACAACAAGAAATCTGTGAGTTTAAATACAAATATTATCTTCTGATAATATTTATACTCAAATAAATCCTCATCACATTTATTGATACATTATTTTACAAAATGGTGAGGACTACTAAACAATCCTTTCTAAAACCTTCATTCCATACCCCGACTCGTACTGCGCTTATATTCTCGCCTCACGAGAAGAATGGAACAAAAAGGAAAAGGGTGAGCTCAACTAGCTCAAGAAAGAATATTACGACTAAGATAATATACAACAAATTATCGTTAGTCTTCAACAGGAAAAATTTAATGTAATACAATAGACAACAAATTTTAAATCAATATTCGCAATGAAATAATAATTCATTAGAAGAGTTAAGTAGAGAATGCAAACTACTATCTTCTATGTATGAATTTAAAAGTTCATCGCTATCTTTTATCCCCTGTAACAACAATCAATATACATCTGAATCAAATATTCATCTTTGCACTACAGCCAAAGATATTCATCGATTGGTCATGTTCATTTAAACACATTCATCTTTCATCTTCTGCACCACAGCCAAAGATATATTAAACCCATGTTCATCTCAACACTGCTCATCTTGCACTACTACAGCCAAAGATATTCTTCAGAAATCATTCATCTTTGCACTCTAAAGCCAAAGATATTCAATAATATCATCATTTAAGACCGAGGATGATGAAAAATATTTTTAAAGAACGAATCCGGTGAAACAAAATGACAAGGATTAAGGATTAAGGATTCAGACTTTGTTTTATCCATGTTCAACAATACCCCCAAAAATAATCACAGTGGTGTAAAATTCAAGAATGATCAAAACATGGATACAATCAAAGCTAGTATCCGTAATAGATATTTTGACTAAAAAGAAGAAATTTTATTTTTCTATTGAATAGTGTCAGATATCGTGAATAGTGTCAGATATCACGTGAATAGTCAGATACGTGAATAGTAACTCGACACCAAAAGATAGAAATTCCACAAAAAAACATCTTCACGCTTCATTTAATAGTACTCGTGAATAAGAACTCGTGAATAGTAACTCATGAATAGTAACTCGTGAATAAGAACTCATGAATAGTAACCCCGACATGAAAAGTTCCAAATTTGATAAAAACTTCAGATCAATATTTCAAAGATAATGATATGAAGAAATAATATCATTTGAGAAAAAAATAATATCCTTACCTCAAAGAATCAAGATTGCCGGAAGGAAAGGCTCAAGTGATCTTTGAATGAAACTTGTAATCGAATAAAGAACTCTCAAAGTATCTAAATACTCACAAAATACGCCAATAATATAGAGAGAAAGAGAAAACTTTGTTTACGGTGTGATTTTCAATTCTAACTTAGCCCTCTATTTATAGGAAAATGTTAGCCCGGCAAGGCAGACTTGACTGCTACACGATGGCTTTTACTCGCTACTATTGCCACCCACCACATTTGAAATAAAATTCAGCACATTTCTTCACCAACCACAAGTGGGGCCCACTCAATTCTAGAATTTTCCACCAAAATCAATTATAACCCTAATTTCCGAATCGGACACCTCTTAAAATTCATAACAAATCATTCGTGCATTTTTAACGGTTCAAAATTTGTGGACATATACTCAACTTATGTATGTATAACATACCCAAAAATTACCACAATCCAAGCGGTCGGATTAAAAATTATTACCTCGCAATATATCTAAAACCCCGATTTAATTTTTAATACCTCCAACGGTAAAATAACCGATAAAACACCTCAACAATAATTTCTTCATTTATAACCACATAAAAAATCCATCATTTATATCCACATAAAATAAATATTTCTTTATCATATGAATCAATAATTAATTATTCACAAATAATATTACGTAATCACAATTATGACAACCAGCCGCTCCTGTGAAAGAGGGGCTTTCCGATAAGGATTTCTCCTTCTTGCGCCGCAATTAGGTGACCAAACCTCTCCTCGATGTAACTTTCTAGACATTGCCAATAATGCTATCTAATAATATTATTCAAATAATATGAATTATTGATCCGATAATGGAGATAATGCAAAGTGACAATTATTGAACAACAATAATATAAAATATCAACGCAAAGAATTATTGAATCAATAAAATAAAACATTGAATAAGAATTCATCGTGAAAATTATCGAGTAGTGCCTTTCACGTAAGGATCAATAATTCAACAATACATGCAATACCGTAGTGCCACCGCAACCACGCCAGACATCGTATTTTAACCACCGGTATTCCAACAATTCTTAACGGTGAATAACTACCAAGTTATTTTTAACCAACTTATATTTGTCGCTTTCTTCATCCGCTTCGCTCATTATGGGCCCCACACATGGTCGCTACCGTCGCATTTAATATTCCCCGACAAAGATTTAATATTCCACGACCAAACGAATATTCCCAAACAAAAAATGAATATTTTATAACCACTTGCTTATTTGAAATATTTCATGATTTAACCCTTAACTATCCACATTAATCAAATCAACCCTTACTATTTCAAAATAATAAATAAAGGAAATTCCTTTTATTTAAAAATTTTGGGGTCTTACAACATATACTGAATATAAAAGATTCAGATATGTTTTAAGATTCAATCAACGCATTAACATCGAAAAAATGTAGAGTTTTCAACCATCGCAGAATAATCATAAGAACAATGTCAAATGAACATATGAACTTGCACACAATAATCAATCGTATAAGGTTAGATGATAAAGGAATTTATTGAACTCAGACGTATATCATAAAATTTATCTAAGAGGTAACGAATTTGCACAAAGAAATAATTTGTACAAAGTAATATATAAGAAAATTCAATAACTTGCAATAGGTGTGAATAATCAATAATAATCATAGATGTGGAATAATCAACAATAATTATCCACTAACATGCTTGAAAAATAATAACTCGAGTTTGAGTTAAGGCAACTTGCAATAAATGCGAATGTTCAATAATAATCTCAGATGTGGAATCATCAACAATAATTATCCACTTAACATGCCTGAAAAATAATAACTCGAATTTGAGTTAGCAAACTTGCCTGATCTGTTGACTACTGCTACGCAATTTAATTTAACTTCTTTTATAAGACCTATCATTAATAAGACCAATCTCTCAATTAGCATTATATATCTTACTTATAATATTATTCCATAATAATTTAGCTAACATGTAATCACATAATCAAACATTTGATATTACCATAAATCGTTAGTAATATTATCATCCTTTGATAATATTTCAATCATTGTATCATATACATTCTGATTTAACACTTAATGTTTCATTTTATGAGTTCTTCTTTATAGTTTAGTAAACCAAATACTAATATGAAGTAATCTGGATTATACAAATAGACCAATCCAACAACTTGGATTGTCCAATCCAGCTTACTGGATATCCTTTTCAGCATACTATATACCTAATTTAGCATATTAAATGCCCAATCATACTACACTCTTAAAATACTTAAATTCTCTTTATTATTTATTTTAAACTCTCATTTAATATTATTAATTATTTAATAATATTTTATTCATTCACAAGTATTATTAATCATTTAATAATATCTTACTCACCTCATAATATTATGAATCATTTAATAATATCTTACTCATCCCATAATATTATCAATCATTTAATAATATTTTAATCCTTAACTAATATTATTAATCATTTAATAATATTTTAATCACTTAAATAATATTATTAATCATTTAATAATATTTTAGTTTAACTTTAATCTAAATATTATTTATTACTTAATAATATCTTAATCTAATATTATTAATCTTTTAATAATATTTTAATCATTTATTAAACTTATAAATAATTTATTTTAATTGTTTAATCTTTATTAATTCTTTTATTTAATAATCATACAAGGCCATAAACATAATATCTCATCAACAATGACGAAAACACCCTACAAAAATTTGATCCTAATATATTTAAGGGTCTTTTGTGAAGAAAATCACAATTACACAAATTTTAACATTCCATAACATATTATTCTTATTTATTCATAACTCAAGCACAGCTATGAAAAATACCAAAACATTTCCGAAAATTCTTATTTTCTAGAAAATATCAGTACATCATATCATGAAAAACATATAATGTTTCTGGAATTTTTAAAATTCATTTACTATATTTAAATAGTCCAAAACATCCAAATTTTGCTACATTTATCATAAATCGAAACTTTGTCCAAAAATTCAGAACTTTTGGGGGTATGCTCTCGACATATATATATACTTCCAATAAATATTTCATAATTTTGGAGTTAACCACAAAGATTTATTTGGGTGTACTTTTAAAAGTAGTCCTTTACCAAAACAGCCATAACTCTTATTCTACATAACCAAAAATTCCCAAATTTTTACAGGAGTCAGTTATCTTATCATATTATCACTCCAAATTTTCTCAGAATTTTTAAAGTAAAATAAACAAACGAAACTGCCCCTGAAAGCAGCTGGACAAAAACTATTTTTCTCCTTTTTCCCACTTTTCTTTATCCGGTCTGTTTTGACCAAAACAACCACCATGGCTTGTAAACTCAATATTTTGAGTGCTACCACTTGAGTTTACTAGTTAACTTATATATCTAGTACCCCTCTTTGACGGATCACAAAAAGAAGTTATAGATCAAAAAGCGGTGAGACAACGAAAAGTACATAAAAGTTAGGGTTTTCTAACTTTTGAAAAACTAGTTTTCATTTTTGCTTTAGATCTAACCCTTTTGACACTCAAAAGGGTTAGATCTAAACTTAAAACACTTATTACATGTAGATCTAAGGTTTTAGACCTCAAAATCATAAACTTTATATTATCAAAATCAAACCAAAACAAAAGGAAATAAACTAAATTAAGGTTAATATTTTTATACCTTTGCTTGATTTTCTTTCTCCTTCCTAGGTTTGATTATGAGGCTTTGATGACTTATAAAAACTCTCCTTTCTCTCCTCTATGTGGCTGCCGAAGCTACCCCTTTTCTCTCTCTCTCTTTTCTTTTACTTGGAAATTTGGGAAATATTAGATGAAAGAGAAAATGAGATAGGTTTTAATTGTTGGAAAAATGTATAGATATATTATGTGTATATGTATAAAAATTGCCCAACTCTATCTAGACTTCTCTCTCTTAATCATCTTAAGGTTGCTTGAAAGCTTGGCTAAAGAATGTGGCAAAGTAAAAATGTGACACCTAATTGGAGTTGATAGGAGTTGGTGAACCACTTTGTAAACTAAAACAAGTTATCATCGTTACATACACTCCCCCTATTTTCCTCCCTTATGTGGCCGCCCCTCTCCCCTTGTCTAGCTCATTTGTGAATTATTTTTATTGCTTTATTTAGCTTATCAAATGACTATTAAGTCCTTCCAATTTGGACCAAACTTGGGCCATTGAATTAAATTGTTGGGCTCTCTAATTAATTACTTGAACCATATAAATAATCATGGTTCCAAAACTTTAATTTTATCTTACCCTAATTATTTAATTAGGGTTTACACTCACTCATTTGTAATTTAAATAATCATTCATGTACATTAAATTTTTATAACCTAATTAGACTTGCTTTAATTAAGTTATAAAATTAACTAATTAGGATATATAAAATAAATCACTTAGGTTAGTATATATTTTAAATACTAACATTCTTCCATATTATAACCCTTAGGTTATTTAATTTCCATACTTAATGTACAATTAGGTTATGTAGCTTTCGTTCTTGATTCTCTTAGTAAATAGATATTCATATTCATAATATATAAATTTATTTAGCCACATACATTGTTCCACATAATCCATAACAAATCTATTATTGTTGATAAATTATTATCATATATATTTAAATACTCACATAATCATATAATCACTTTATATAATCTATATCAATAGTTAATTACTTAAAAGATTATAAATCTTTTTAATTTACTAATCAAGGTTAATATTTGTGGGCAAGGAAATTGTACCTTGATAGGGTTAGGGTTTCGTGTTGGTTGAGGAGGAGAGAAATCCACGAAGAGCACGGAATTGATTGATTGATTGAAGAGGGGAGAACGACAGGTGGGCGATTACTCTAATGACGCGTAGCAGAACCCCTAGAATCCGGAAACTGGGTTAGGGTTATTTGGGATTCCAAGAGCCTTCTTGTTGAGTCCGGTCTTTGAGTTGAGAGCGAGTATCCAAACCCTTTAGTGCTTTTAGGTGGAATATCCAAGCCTTAAGTCACCAAAAGAGTTCAAGTCTTGAGTCTCCAGAGAGGTCCCCTTCCCAATGGAATGGAAGGGGTATTTATAGGGTTTTCTGGAAAGTAGTCATGTGCAAGGCACATGCTTTTAAGGAAATTCCAGAAATACCCTTTAGTTATTAGAGTAATGCCCATATTGCCCTGTCCTTCTAGCCACCAATCCAATCCCTCAATCAATTCCCAAAATGAGCTTCCTCCACGAGCCTTCTGCCTCGGGACACGTGGAGACTTCTCCCGGGTCTAGCACATTTATTTCTGACTTCTCTGTCTTCATTAAATAGGTTATGCGAACCCTAATTTGTGCATTTAATGAGGTCGTGGAACCCTAATTGTGCATTTAATTTAATTAGGTTATGTGAACCCTAATTTTGCACCTGTGCCCACATTTGGCCCCTACACGAGAGTCGCATTCCCAAATAGACGATCGTGCAAGAATAATTCAAGCCTTTGAACGATTTTTTGCGGGATTTTACTTTACAGGTCTTGAAGACAAGGATCCAAGAAGAGGGAACCCCTAGGGAACCAAACCCTTAGAGCTAAACCCTCAGGAGGCAGAACCTAACAGGGCTCTTCCATGAATATACTAAAAAATCTTCTGAAAATCTTTCCATAGTTTGCCCAATATTTGTTTCCTTATTTTATCTGGAAATTAAGACAAGGAAGATCATCAAATATTACCAAATAAAATTCAATCTAATAAAATCTTTCTTTTGGTAAACTAAATATTTCCTTTTTATCAAATCAAATCTTAATTTTATTTTGGAAATAAAATTTTTTCTTTATTTGATTTTGAAGATAAATATCTTTCCTTATCATTATTATTATTATTTAGAAGGAAAAACTTAATTTTTTGAAATTTCCCTTTATTGGGAGAAAATCAAAGCTTTTTTTTTCATATTTAGAAAATAATATCTTTATATATGTCCATTTAGAAATAAATTCAAAGATACTTATCTTTTTGGAAATCTGCTTGAATCCTTCCCTTAATGGAAAAAGAGTGATTGCTTCTTTTTCCGTTGCGAGCATACTTTGGGGCTATACATGTATTCGTATGTATGCATCTCCCAAGCCATTCACACCTCCTTGCTTATCTTGTTTCATTTTGGATTTTCTTTCTTCCTACGAGCCGGGAAGATCCTCAAGGAGCAAAGAAGAGGACATTCCTCAATCCAAGCGAGAGGTAACAAAGAGGATTCCTCCCTATAGGTCGAACCCTATGGAGGACCCGAACCCGGGGCTCCATTCCTTCTCCTCGTCTTCGCTTTTCAATTTGTTTACTTGCATGTTTTCTTCAATTTCTCATGACTTGCTTCCTCTATTTTCTTTTTATGTTTCAGAAATTGTAGTCTTTCTTTGTTTTGAGCCCCATCACCTTTGATCATATCTTGGTTTTTTCCCTCAGAATTCATCAAAGAAGGCTATAATTTTCACGGGGAAGGAGCACTCGTTCCAAGCGGTTCATTTGTGGAGCAAAGAGACCTCATCAAAGGAATGAAGAGAAGGAATAGACCCTAGGGGGCCAAACCCTAGGTGGGCCGAACCCTAGGGGGCCGAACACTATAATTTTTTTTTCAGGACTCCCCAATCTTTCTTTTGTCTTCTGAGCCCCATTACCTTGATTACATCTCGATTTTTTTCTCGGATAATAAAGAAGGACTTGACGTTTTGTCCACGAAGAACACGAAGGAAGAAAAAATGTTCTACATGCAGTGAAACCGCTCCAGATGGCCAAACCCATAGGGGGTGAACCAGAGGGGGCGAACCTGTAGAAGCGAACCTAAGGGGAAATCTATGTTTTGGGCGAAAAAATGAAGTTCGGGACGAGTAGTTACTATTTGGAGCGTAACTTTTGATCCGTTTGGAGTTTTGGGGCCCGTAATATATCAAAATGATCGTAGCAACGAGCCCTACAAAAGTCATCACCATAGCTATGATGCACGCCGTTATAAGTCCAAAAAGGCTCCGAAGGATGCCTTTTGGCCGTCCGAAGTTTTTCGAAAATTTTCAGGAATTTTTTTCTTCCATAATTGTGACTCCTAACACTTGCTGACATTGTTTCTTCTTCTTTTCAGGTGTTTTGAAGCTTAACTCTCAGACTTTTCTCTTTGCCATGGTAAGCACTTCGAGCTCAAACACTTTATTTGACATATTTTCTTTGCTTTCTAGATCCCTTATGCTGAATTCTTTTTTCTTGCAGTCCCTCCCCATTAAACATTCTATAGACTTGAGAACAACCAAGGAGGCCCCATTTCTCAATGATTGGGGAAGGGCTCCCCTCCTTTGGTCTTTTTGACGTCTTTTGGAAGCAAGTCCAGACTTATGACCATACAACTTTTCCTCCGCCAGAGAAGGAAGGCTTGTTTCTATATGCATCGGCTTGTGGAGGTTAGGATGACTTCTTGTCTGATTCATCTAACCACCTTCAAGAATAACAACATTGGATCGACGAGCTACTTGGTAATGCTGATTATGCGAATAACTGACATTCTTCTTGCATCCAGCTATGTAGGAACATTCGTATCCAATAGGACCATAGTGTTCTTCTATATGCACATTCATCACTGCTTGGGGTGAATGCACCTTTACTTTGGAGGATGTCTATGCCATCTATCGGTAAGCATTTTCCCCCTACGCGTGAGTCACACCTTTGGTGAGATGATCGCGTAAAATATTATAAGTGTTGAAGTCTTGATTCCAGTGTCTGAACACTTCGCGGGGCTTGATGTTTTGCAAGTCTCAAAAACGAAAGTCCTAGGAGAGGGAACCTCTAGGGGGAGCAAACCCTAGAAGGGTGAACCTTAAAGGAGCTCTCTGGGATATTTTGAAAATCCTCAATCTAATATTTCTTACCTCTCTTAATTTCTCTTTTCTTTAGAATCAACAAGTCATTGAGAACCAAGAAGTCCATGAAGGCCTGAAAGCCTCGAAGACCTAGTGATAGCCTCGAAGACCTGCTGATAGCTTCGAAGGCCTGATAGCTTCTAAGGCCTGATAACATCGAAGACCTGATAGCATCGAAGACCGGAAGATATCCTTGAAGACCTGCTGATAGATTCGCAGACATGCTAATAGCCTCGAAGGCCTGATAGCCACGAAGACCAAGCTTTAGGTATTCCTCTCTCTTCAATTCGACAGGTCATGGCCTTTAGATCATGAACTTTCGTAGTTTTTTTTTTCGTTTCCTGTATCAGAAAATTATGTGCATATATTTCATACAAACTAACACTTGAATCTATACTTTCCTCTTCTTTTTTTTTAAATCAGAAGAAATAATCAAGTATAAGTGAAAGTTTGACAAAATTATTGATAATCAAATTGCTTTTAACGAAAAGCATAACGTTTCATATAATAAATCTTATTTTTGTCGGCGAAAGCATAACGTTCACCACTTTTAGAGATAAAATGTAACTATTTTTGAGGTTGAGGGCTTATACTTAAGCGCCTCAATTACTTTTATTAAAGTTGAAAGTATAACTTTTTGGGTCTGAGGACTTATAGTCAGGTGCCTCATTCACTTTTGATGATAAAGTGTAACACTGTGTGCCTCGTCACACTGGTCGTCTAATTTCTTGGCAAGTGTAGTCACGAGGACTTGAAATGGGGTACTCGTCACTTGGGTCATCCAATTTCTTGGCAAGTGCAGTCTACTAGGACTTGAAAATGGGTGCCTCGTCACTTGGGTCGTCCAATATCATGGCAAGTGCAGTCTACGAGGACTTGAAATCGGGTGCCTCGCCACTTGGGTCGTCCAATTTTTTGGCAAGTGCAGTCTACGAGGACTTGACCACCGTTTAGAGTGGACCACCATCTTGGGTGTTTTTTTTAGCCGTCAATTCTTGTGCCTCCTCCCTTGGTCATCCAATTTACTTGGCAAGGGATATTCCTGAGGACTTAAACCACCATTTTTGGTGGACCACCATCTTAGGTGGATTTTTAATTCGTCTGTAGTTTAGAGTTTTTTCAATGGTATATAGAGCTAATATTTGAGTTCTTGACTTCCGGGACTACACCATGGTAATAGTGTTGCACGTTTCTTCTCCTAGTTCAATCTCCCCGACCGCCAGTTTTTCACGGTATATCCTCCGCAGACTGTAACAGTCCATAGTGGAACTGGGGCCTTGGAGGTTTAACCACTCCTTGCTCGACCCATTATTCGTACAGGCTCCTGAATGCCTTCTCGCTGTATATGATAGCCTCCGGAACTGGCATTCTGGTATACTTGTCTCCATGCTTTTCTCTGCTTCGTTCAAATTTCTCATTCTTCTCCCTCATGCCCCCTTTGTGGTTTAGACTGAGAATCCACTAAAGCCACAATTGTTGTCTTCTTGCTCTTCCATGTATCCATCGCATGGTTGGTGGGAAATGTCATGATTCCCCCCAAGTCTTGTGCAAAAGATGAGAGGGTCGCAAATGAATCACACGCCTTGGTAATGAGGTGGGGCTTGAAGGCGTCTAAAGCACCATTGTTGTATATACTAACCAAGTTCTTTTTTTCAATTAGATCTACACACTTCTGTGCTTGGGCCATGAACCTATCCACGTAATCTGACAGCTCCTCGTTTGGCTTCTACTTGAATCGCATGAGCTCTACGATGGTTACCTGTTTCTGCACATAGAAAAATTTCTTAAAAAATTATAATTTTAGATCATCCCAATCATGGATTGATCCCTTCTCCAAGTTGTAGTACCAACTGAAGGCATTATTCATCAAAGTCTTGTTGAATTCCCCCATCAACAAATTGTGATTGTTCCTTTCATCACATCCTAACCATGGAGACATCGACTCCACGAACCTGGCAATGTGTTCCCTGGCATTTTCTTTCTCCCCATTGTATTTTGAAAATTACGGTGGATGCTCGATATACCCTGCCAGGTAGGGTTGTCTTCGAATATGTTCCGGGTAAGGTGGAGTAAAGTCTAACTCCGAAGGTCGGGATGTCTGCCTGTGAAGTTGATTGATCACATCGATCATATCATCCTTTGTCACATATTGGCTCGTGGTATGGACTCTCTGTGGTATAGAAATTGGCTGATGTAAACTGGCATCATGTAAATTTCAGACGGTGGTGCTTTGTGGGCTGGTTCGTTGAACGAGGCTTGGGATGGTTGGTATATGCACTTGTGAAAATCTGGGAATAGTAATCGAATGATGTTTTATCCGAGGTCGACCGAGTTGTGTACGCCACCACTATTCGAGGTTCTAAGTGGATGATTGGAACAGACTGATTCTCCGTCAATGGAGGTGCAGTCTGATTCTCCTTATTGTTGCTATCGTTGTTGTTGTCCTCCACTCCTTCTTGTTCTTCCTGTGAATTGTCTGGGAACATGGCCTTGAAGGCGGGGATCTGCATCAACTATTGACGGAAATTTCTCATTTCCTCTTGCTTCTTCTTCATCTCTAGAATCATTGCCATCATCATCCATTGTCCTTCTCGTGCTTCCTTCAACACCTTGAGTATCTCCAGTTGCACAGCATTTGCCTGCTCTCCGCTTTCTTCCTCGTTTTGCCTTCCCGCGCCTGTCTGCCTGACATTCGCTGGTTGTTTCTCAGCCATGTATGATGATGTTGAACTTCCTTCCGATGTGTCTTCAAGGATGGGTTGATTGAGATTTAGATTCACGCCTTGGAAAGCTTGACTTGCTTGCCTTGGAATTGGACCCGGTGAGGTAATAGTTTTTTGTTGGTGAAGCTTTTCCTGTTGTTCTCCCACTTCGAGTTGTAGGCATACCCTTCACGAATTCTACACCTCCCTAGCAGAGTCGCCAAATAAATGTGGGCAAAGAAATTGTACCTTGCTAGGGTTTAGGTTTCGTGTTGGCTAAGGAGGAGGGAAATCTGACGAAGCACGTAATTGATTGATTGATTGAAGAAGGGAGAACGATAGGTGGGCGATTACTCCAATGACGCGTGGCAGAACCCCTAGAATCCGGAAATTGGGTTAGGGTTATTTGGGATTCTAAGAGCCTTCTTGTTGAGTCCTTCGAGTTGAGAGCAGTATCCAAAAAATCGGGTTAGGGTTAGGACCGAGGAATGTTGGTCTTTGCGACATAAAATCCAAGATCTCATTGAAAATGGAGAGCTGAAGATAGAATCCCCTATGACTAGAAAAGGCGAAAATGAAATAAAAAGCTTAAGCTGTCCACTCGAGACATGCAGTTCAAAGGAGTTGAAGGGTATGAGCACTAATTCTGGCAGAACACAAGGTGGACTAATCCTAATGCAGTGAAGAACAGATGAGACAACAGAATCCCTAAAGGAGATTCCTCTACCAACATCAAACATCCCGTGGCCTAAAAATAGCAACAACGTTCCTGATTTTATCATCTTGGATGATGATGTGGAAATACTAATCCTTAGTGCTTTTAGGTGGAATATCCAAGCCTTAAGTCACCAAAAGAGTTCAAGTCTTGAGTCTCTCAGAGAGGTCCCCTTCCCAATGGAATGGAAGGGCTATTTATAGGGTTTTCTAGAAAGTAGTCATGTGCAAGGCACATGCTTTTTAGGAAATTTCAGAAATACCCTTTAGTTATCAGAGTAATGCCCATATTGCCTTGTCCTTCTAGCCACTTCCAATCCTTCAATCAATTCCCAAAATGAGCTGCCTCCACGAGCCTTCTGCCTCGGGACACGTGGAGGCTTCTCCCGAGTCTAGCACATTTATTTCTGACTTCTCTGTCTTCATTCAATTAGGTTATGTGAGCCCTAATTTGCGCATTTAATGAGGTCGTAGAACCCTAATATATTGTGCATTTAATTTAACTAGGTCATATGAACCCTAATTTTGCACTGGCCCACAATATTCAAGCTATGTCAAATTTTAACATAACTTATCTTACTCTTTCTTAATCAAATTGATTAAGTATTCATCTTAGTTAACTTAAAATAAATAAATTAACTATCTTGCTTAATTAATTTACATATTAACTTATTTGGTTCAAGTAATTTCTAATAAAAGAAAAATTTATTCGTAAAAATTTACATATATAATCATGTAAAATTCTAGGGTCCTTACATCATTAGTAGTAGTAGTAGTATAAAATTTGAGATCAACATCATTATATTTATTTTCTCCCAATAATGTTGTTGCCATTTATAGCGAACAATCCACCAAATACTTAATCAAATTTAAACATTTTAAAGTATATTAAAATGTTTATCTATCATATTAACAAGATAGTATAATATTCTTTTTTTTTCAGTAACATAATAGTAGTGTACAAATATAACTGTAGTACTCTAGTTATTTTGTTCCACTAAACTTTAAAATTTGTGCATATATTAATAACTGTAGTGTATATATATTTATGAAGAGGCAGAGGAATGGGAAGAAGGCACGTAAATGTTATTGATATATGATATTTTGTAACTATCAAAAATGAGGCTATTATGCAACAATTTCAAGCAATAAAACCTCGAAAAATGTTATTGTAAACAATATTTGAGAATTATTTAGTTTTGTGATTTATTTTATTAAATTTTTATTCTTAATGAATTTTTTTTTTCGAATTTGTGCCATCGAACTTTTCGAGTTGGATCCGCTCTTAACACCAAGCTTGGATCGGAACGAACAAAACTAAGTTTTAGTCAAGATATCAACTACTTGGGTAGTAGAAGGAACAAACTGTATATCATCTAAACCAATATTACCCAAGTTCGAGTTTTCTGCAATCTGATATCCAAATGATATAGTGTAAAGATGGTATCATGATTTGGCTAGAATGGAATGTATATGGAGAGATTGAGTTGCTTTTTTCATCATTATATTGGACAGCAGACTTTTAAATTTGGAAAATGTTAGTCTCCAGAATTATGGAACAGAGTATTATCAGTGAGGTTTCAGATTTGTCACAGAAGATATCAGGAGCAATTTTGCATATTACCTAAGTTAGTTGACATCTCTACATCCAATTTCTGTCAAATAGCAATTTTGCATAGTACCAGCTTTAGTAAAAGGTCCAGTTAATAACATCAATTTGGATAGGAGTACATAAATCACACATCTAAAAGAAATATAAGAAAGAAGAATTTTTAAGGCCACTTTTTTCATAAAATAATTTTACACTTTATTTTGGGGATACACGAAACAAAGAATTTTAAAATGAATAGGAGCTTTTCATTAGACTGGTAATACATTAATGAATGATCAGTAAATTGTGAACAAGGTAACTTTGTCATAAAAGTACATTGCAATATCCGCTAGTAATTAACTTCTAGCAATCATATTTTCTTACATGCCATGTTTTTTAGAAGCGGCTCGAAATTCGCTCAGAATTATCTTCTTGAAAACGATTTGATCGATTCTTGGTGAGAAAGCAATTCCATCCCAACTTATTCGATTCAGAGGATCTTCACATGGTCCCACAACTATTTGGGTTCCATTTATGATAGTTGTTTGTCCACAAAATCAGGTTTCGCCAATTATATTTTCCTCCTAAACCACAACAAATTTAGAAGAGGAACTTGAATCCTGCATATTGTATAAATTTCATTAAAAAATTATTATACAAATGATAGATTGACTATTATTGGATTCGAGTAAGATGGATCATGACATACCATATTTTTTTGGTTCTTTGTAGAGATCGTACTTTGGAGTATAAACATCTACATATGTGAACGCTTGACAGGGGAAGGTCTTTCAGAAGTTGATCAATGACTTCTTTCAACTTGAAATTGAAATATTGAAAGCTAAATCATTATGTGCCAGTATTAAACCGGCACTATCTATTTGGTCTTCCAGGCCCTGGTAACAATGTTAAAATATAAGGTAGGCAACCAAAGGGACTAGTGTTTTGGATCCAAAATGATCTTGCTCCCAAATTGTATAGTTTCTGCAAGAATTCATATTAAGTAGAAGGAATTAGTATAGGTTAAGAAAATTTATAAGTTTATTACATATTACGCCAAAATATATACAAATTAAACAAGGCTTATATACCTTCACATTCAGTGCGAGACTGTTGACAGTAGTTGGTATAATTGCTTTAATTTCGTCATATGTCATGTTAGTAAACAATCCTTGGGTGAGGTCATTTTGGCCAATATCAATAGTATACAATGCTTTGGAAAATATTCCTTCTTGGGCATCAAATTCTTGAACACCCCTCCTAAAATAAGTTAAATAACAACCAACAAGTTTTACATTTATAAAAGTACAAGATAAAAAGTTATATAAGCAAGAATACAAATTATTTAAAAAAAATATACCTTTTTCTCTGACCGTCTGTGATCTATTCACGAATTGTCTGAATTGTTCGATTTGAATGTCAAGGAAAAAAGGACTAAATGCACGCGGTTGTTGGGCCACCGGAAGAATTAACTTGGGTGGTGCGATTGTAGCCAATAGTTGGGCAAAATTAACACCATAAGAGAAGTTGGCACCCAAGGAATCAAGATAAGGGTGGAGGAATGGTTTACCTAAACTTGAAGCTGCAACATTAAACTTAGTCATTATAGGTTTGTAAGTAATGTAGTAACTAGAAAGCGAGTGAAGTTGTAGGATTTGAATTCCCGAACTGTTAGAATTGGGCAGTTCGTTACTTTGTTTGGACAGTTCTATAATAACAAATGACATATATATATATATATATATATATATATATATATATATATGGGTCACCATCTATATATATATATGGGTCATATATATATATAGATGAGAGTTGCAAATATATAATACTTGTATAACAAAAGTCATCTATAATGAAGTAGGTGTTATATAAATGCAACTCGTTTCTATATATAGACTGTCTAAATAAATTGTCTATTTCAAATTGTCTGAAATTAGAATCCAAAAATATTAACCTATAAAGTCGATCAAGATACGCCCATCAGAGGCTCTTCCTGATGGCCTTTTAAAGTAGGTTTGTCCATAAAATGGAGGTGTCCCTGCAGTGAAGGCAGCAGTAAACCCACCGGTCTCCGAATTCCCGTCACCAAAGGTGAAGATAGCTGGAAAATCACAAGTGTGCAATGCCAAAACAGGAGAGAGAAAAGAATGCAAAACAAGGAGAGAGAGTATGCAGTTCGGCTCATGCTTAGGGACTTCATGTTAATTTCTATATTTGCTAGGAAGAAGATATAATATAACTGTGTTGTGTTGTTTTGATATTGAACCCAAGGCAAGGGAGTCTCATTTATATAGTAGTTTATGAATATTTTTTTAATTCCTGTTAGAATTTGTCATGCACAGAAAGTCGTTAAGACTTGCGTATATTTATGAATATTTTTTTAATTCCTGTTAGAATTTGTCATGCACTGAAAGTCGTCAAGACTTGCGTATATTATCAGGCATCACGTCAGCAAAAGACAATATAAGTAATACTTTCATTAATTCTAATTATTGACTATTTCATTTTTATTTAAACACGGCATGAAGAAGTTGTAATTAGTCAAGTAAAAAATTATACTATCTATCTCACATCAATTTATTATTAATACAATGCACGCGTGTATAAATTAGTCCAGCAAGCATGATGAATCACCTCCTTATCTAAAAAGTTAAACTATTAAATTGATATTTCATCATACTTATTAACCCATCTACACTCTTAAATTTATCCTATGTGAGAATCATGTGAAATATCTAAACAATCTCCATCTTTCACTTGAATATCATCACAAGTATCATATTAGTGTAGTCACCATTGAAACACACCTTAATACTACTACTACATGCGTCGGATGACAAACGCGTGAGTGATCCCCTTGTGTTCCACCTGACTCAATTTTATTTGTTCCACCGCGCGAGTTTGGTAACATGCAGCTTGCGAATGCTCCACCCTGGAGTGTCATCCTGATACTTGGGCTCATCTAACCATGATACCACTTATGGTGAAATTAAACGATCCATCACATATCAATTTATCACTAATGCAACTCACACCTATGTAGACTGACCCAATAGCATGTTGGACCATTTCCTTAACTTAAAGGTTAACCTATTAGGTTGAAATTCCACCATATTTATTAACTCATTTATACTCTTAAATTTATTCAATATGAAATTCATGTTAAATATCTTAACAATATCTTTAGTATACATAACAAGAAACATAACTAATTTCTGTGAACCTAAGGCTGCAAGCTGATATAGTCAAATGATCTAGTAAATTTTCATAAAAATAATTTAAAATTTAAATTTTTTTATTTTTTGAATCTATATTTTATAAAACTATACTCATTTTTGAAAAAAAATAAAAGTTTATAATATTTTTTTTAAAATAATAATTCTTTTCAAAAAAATATTTTATTTTAAAATATAAAAAATAATTATTATTTTAAAATTAATATTTTATTTTGAAATATAAAAAATAATTATCATTTTAAAATAATATTTTATTATAAAATATTAAAAATAATTGTTACTTTATAACTTTTTTGTTTTTTTAATTTTAATTGGTGAAATTGAGGTAGAATCAAACTAGTTCGGGTTGGGTCAAAATTTGGTCAAAATAGGGCAGGTTGGGGTCAAATCAGGTAAAATGAGTACACTACAAAAATCGTGTCATATAGTCGATGGGACCATTCTCGACAGGCATCACGTCTCGAGAATGACATCAATGGCGACGACATCGGCATCGGCATCGGCGTCGTTAATGATACCCGTTGACAATGACTTCCTAAACCTCAACCGCGCCAAGTTTCCATTTCATGCGTGAGGCAAAAGTGAGGGTAGGCGGGGCAAAGAACATTGGCGACAGATAGTGCCGTCGATATTGAGTCATTCTCGACGGACGCAATATCGACGGACACTGCAGTCGAGAATAACGTTTTATTTAATCCCCAAATTTTAGTTTCTGATCTTTCCTCTCCTTTCTTTATTTCTTCAGCTAGTCTATTCCTTCCCTCTCTCTCGCCGTCGCCGTGATCAACCTCGTCGTCGCTATCTCTATCGTCGTCGATTTCCTCGTCGACGTCCGTCACCCTCACTATCCGGCTTGCTCTTCCATCGTCTGGCTTTCCCCTTCCTTCCTTCCCTTTCCTGACCACTGTTCTCTCCCACGATCTCTTTCCTTTAACGAATTTAATTGATTATCATGATCAAAATTTATTAAAGGAGGGTTATATAAAGTCTCCTCTTGGTAGATATCTCCTTCTAATTGAAACCTACTTCTTGTGGGAGTATGAATGACAACTTATCAATCAGCTAGTGGTCTCTCTCTTTCTAAATACACTAGGTGGACTTGAAGTACTTGAGTTGGCAACACAAAGAGGACATTCACGTACGTTTCTATATCAATCGACCATTATCCCTTTTTCCGAGTCAAACCATGTATCGACTCTTAAACATATTAATTTGACCTCCATAGGTACCCTTGTACGATATCTCAATAGTATCCTTCAATTTACCCTAGAAGTCACGACCAATTTTGTTGTAACAATCTCTTTTCACCCACACACTAGTACTAGTTGTTCTTTCATCTCCAACATAAACTTTCTTGTGGAAGTTACAACCATTTACTTTATAACATTGCGACTGACTTGGTCTCTGATTGGACCCATGGCAAGTGTTTGTTCGTTTCAAGGAATTTTATTGTCACTAAGAGCCTACAATTGTAAATGATTATTGCACAAGTTAGGTTAATAATATTTGCATAAGTTAAACAAATTGCTTAAGGTAAACGAATTGTTTAAGTTAAACAACTTGCTTGAGTTAAAAAAAAAATCATAGGAATTACTTTTTCAAAGGGATAGAGCAAGTGATAAAAAAAAAAGGAACACATTATAATTTGGAACAAAATGAATAAATATTTAATTATTTCCCATGTCAATATTCGAGAGAGAGAGAGAGAGAGAGAGAGAGAGAGAGAGAATGTATAATAAAAATAGAGATAGTAGTTAAAGGATGTTAGAAATTAAATATAATAAATAATTTGCTTCATTGGATCATAGTAATAGTAAGTTTAAAATTTGAAAAATGAGTTGACGTATTTTAGTTCCATAACTATTTGATTTCAACCGACACAACCCATATTAAAAATAGATTTTAGAATTTTTATTTTTAATAGAATTAGAATCATATTACGTAAATTAAAATCAAACCATAATCATAATTTACCAGGCTTAATCAATACTACTACTACTAGATTAATGACTATTTTGTTGGAATAAATAATTAAAAAAAAGTGTTTTTTTGTGTGGCTGAAAGGAGTCATAATATGAGACTTGAACTGGTAAAATTGATGTATTTATTTGTAACGTCATAACTCGGTCGTCCGAACTCGGAATGAGTCTGTTCTGGAGGCTATGGATTCCTTATTCAGTGTAATATACACCCCAAAAAAACAAATGTTTTAGAAATATAAAGTAGCCCTGAAATTTCCCAAAGGCCAGCAGCCCACTAGATTTGAGTTTTCAACATGTTTTACAAAAACACTCACCATAAATTTATTTTAGCTTCTTTTTGCTTCGTTCCAATTGGGTTATTTTCATAACTAATAAGAGCATAACCCATCATTACAGAACTTAATTTTTAGGTTCGGGACACCACAACAAATTGGCCCCAAATCAGCCCTTAACATTCCACTATTAGTCCATTTTCCATCCTTACGCATAGGTTTGTGTTTTTCATTATTGTTCTACTTTTAATGCATCTTTAGGGTAGTTTACAAACATACTCACATATATCACCTTCAACCTCCATCAATGCTAATTTACAAAGCTTTAAAGAAAGATGATGAAACTAGAATTTTAGGTTTACCTTCTTAGGGTTCTTCCTTCTTGTTCTTGTTGCTATATGATCAAAGCTTGAATCAAGCTTGCTCTTTCCTTCTTCTTCTTTTTCTCTTCTATCCGAGAGTCTCCATCTCTTCTTTCTTTTGTCTCTTGCAAATGAAATGGATTAGATACGTGTGGAGAATTAACTCATCTCATCTCCCACCAACTAACCTAACCATCCTCTTAGGTTAAGCTAACTCATGTGGGGTAAATGATTAAAAGGATGACACTTGGTACTTGCTAGTTGTAGACGCTCGAAATTTCGTTTTTCCTGTTACTAACTATGCAGGAGGAGGAAAAGCGTATTTTCACACTCGGAGATAACCCCGAGGACCACAACATAAATTCCAACCGGAGATAAAGACCGGAGATCCAGTTTAATGTCCGGAGTCAACTCCAGGAAGTCAAGCAAACCTCAGAGATAACCCTGAGGACATTCAAAGTCAACAACATGACAATCTCAAAGATAACCTTGGGAAAAGACCGTTACAACTACACCAAAGTCGGAAACAACCCTGTGAGGGGCAAAATGGTCATTTTGCCAACTCAAACTCAACTCAAATCAAATCAACTCAAACTTCCTCAAAATAAGTCCCACAAGAACCATATCTTAACTTCGAATAAGAAACTACTTAGCTTATTTCAGCGGATTACTGATGAAACTTGTAAATATTATTTTGGTCATGGACCCATCTTTTCGGATTCAAAAAAGGGCAAATCCTATGTCATTGCGTAGCTCTCGGAAAGAGCTTTCCGAAATGGTATGACACGCTTCCATCGGACTCCCGGATTGAAAGTTATGAAGGTTCGAGCGAACCTCACATTGTTTGAGTAAAAGCGTGCTTTGAGGCGTGACATGACCCACATGGCGGGCACCCGGCGTGCATGTAAGTAGACTTCACACGCCGCAGCAGTACACGGCTCCCCCCCCTCTATAAATAGAGGGCTTGAGATGACCATTTTGAAGAGAAAAAAGGCGAGGAAGCACGATCCAATTTGCTCTGTACACACTATAAACCTTGAGTGATTTACGATTTCAAACACTTGTGAGCTTGTGTTTTGCTATATTTTACCGGTGGAAACCGAGTATTCATTCAGTCAAAGCTATTTGATGTCTTCTTGGCAACCCATTATAAGACACCTCACACTACTTAAAGCCTTTCTCCACATTTATTCACATGCACACATTTATTCACGTTGATAGTCGTGTTGTATGCGTATAAAACCTTTCTTATTAAGTGGATTTTATTGCTTTATATATATATATATATATATATATATATATATATATATATATATATATATATATATATATATATATATATTTACATTTTGTCGAGCACGGAGATCACTTCTGTGGCCATTTCTTTTATTTACACACACACACACACACACACACACATATATATATATTTACATTTAGTCACTTTGGAGTTTACTTAAGTGGCGGTTGATAAATCTTTATATATATATATTTACATTCAATCTGCACTGGAGTTTACTTGTGGCGGTTGATAAATTATATATATATATATATATATATATATATATATATATATATATATATATATTTACATTTAGTCACTTGAGTTTACTTATTGGCGGTTGATCGATCATTCATATATATATATTCTGACTTTATATATATAATCATTTGACTTACATACATATTGCATCATCATGTGAGCCTAGAAATCACGTGATCATAGATTCAGTTCCTGAATCTAGCTAGATTCGGTTCCCATGATGGACATTTTTAGTTGTGACCAGCTTGTAAATTATTCACGGTGTTTGAATTTCCTTAAACGGCTCTCATGCCCACAAGGAGTTCGGCACTGCTATGTATCTTATTTTCTCGAAGATGCTTCACATCTCGAAAATAAAAGCAATTCAGCCGAGCACATAATAAAATAGAAGTATCAAAGGCCTCAATTACTATTGAGCATAAGGGTTTGAAAAAGCTCTTTTACAAAATATCACTGCTATATCTTGTTAAAACTGAACTTTTATACAAAATTCAAACTCGTTGTATATAGGTGCAAACGAGGCATAGCACTACTTCCAGACAACTGCACATAGACCTACACACACACATTCAGAAAAAGTTTTAAAATGAAAAGTAGCGATCACTGTGTTACCACGAATGTCGGGGGGTGCCTAACACTTTCCCCTCGCATAATCAAGCCCCCGGACCCTAACGAATCTCGGTTTCACAGACCAGTTACGCAGTGTCACATCACTTGGTCTTTGTGCAAACCTTTTCTCGGTTGAGTTGGTGCAACCATTTAAAAATACCAACTGGAGACTCTTACAGTCCAATCGTCGACATATACATGTCGGACCTTTTCAAAACTTGTTTTTTCAAATAAATCTCACCTAACATGAGAACACCAAAAGACAAGTACAAAAAAGGGACAAATAAAAATCCCGACGTCGACAGGTGGCGACTCTGTTAGGGACATCCAGTAAGAGGGCTTAAGTCGCTATCAAAGCTTTTCAAAACGTTTATCTGCTTGTGTGTGGATGTTGCATTAATTACATTTGAATGAATGTGTACTAAAGCATTTACTTACTGCAATTAGTGCTTCACACCATATCAACATGTGATATTAGTGCTTCGCACCTATCATCATTTCCATACGGTGAGACACGTTGTATGTGAATGTATGTTGAGTGGTCCCTCCACCAGGAGGCTATCCTGTCGGTGTTTGATTACTGGACTCGTAGGGAGATTAATAGGAAAGACACCACCCAAATTCGCTCCAGTTGAAATACCGGATTAACTTCCCGTCGAGTAAATTACGATGATTTGGGAACCTTCATGCCAAAAAGCCGCGAGAGTAGCTTAAGATAGGTCAGCCTCTGATAAACCAAACGCGAAGGGAAGTCTCTTCATACTTTCCCATATATTACTTGTAAATTTAATCACTTGTAATTTCATTTCCATGTCAATCTCAATGTAATGGAAAATATAAAGGAATATGTGTACATGCATTCCCTTTCTTATCAAAACCTGTCATGCTATCTTGTCAACTGACATCCGTTTTACAGGATAATACTCCAAAACGGACACATTACATAACATCTAACATTTCTACATTCCCTAAGACTAAACTACATAAGTCTTTTTGTAGGGAAACAATTGGTCTAGTTACCCGTTCAAAGTCCAAAAAGGCACTAAGCACATCGTCAGACATGGATACAAGTGCCAAGCCTGATCCTACTCTTGTTTCCCGTGAGGAGTTCGAAGGATTAAGAAAACAAATAGCAGAATTGGTTGTCCTTCTAAAAGAACAAAGTAAAAACACTCGGGCCCATACAATGCCTACTCAATCAGAGTCATTTACTCAAGGGGGCAGTTAGAATATTAGCAGAAAGATGGAAACCTAGATACCTAAACCTCATTCCAAAAAAGGAACCAACAAAACCCCTAAAATCACAAAACTCAGGGATAATCGAGAAACTGGGGATATAAGAAAGAGAGTCCAACAAATGGAGGAAACCATCCGATCAATCAAAGGGGCTGGAAACTATGGAAGTGTCACCTATTCAGATCTTTGCATATTCCCAGGGGCTCGATATCCTGAAAAATTCAAAATCCCAGAGTTTAAAAAGTACAATGGGGCAGGCGATCCATATACGCACCTAAAAGTGTACACTGGCGAACTGGGGTCTTATGCTAAAGATGAAAGTCTCAGAATGCAACTTTTTCAAAAGAGTTTCACTGGAGAAGCTAAAGCCTGGTATGTCCGACTTGAAAATGCCAAAATACACAACTGGGAAGAATTGGCCCACGACTTTCTCAATTAATACGTATAATTTTCAGTCACAAATGGCACCGGATCGATACCAAGTGACTAAAGTCAAAAATCAAAGTACTGAGTCTTTCCGAGAATATGGCCAAAGGTGGAGACGTTTGGCAGCGCAAGTCATTCCATCAATGACAAAAACTGAAATGGTGATGAATTTTATAGACATTCAAGAGGTGCCTTATTATGAGAGAATCCCAGCAGGCATAGGAAATCCATTCTCAGAAATGATCAAACACGGTGAAATGGCAGAGATGGGCCTGAAGGCATGCAAGATTAAAGACTTCACTACCTTGGAAGCAGTCACCGAACATATACAGACTGAAAAGTGTTAGGTTTGTAATATTCATGGACGCAATCAAATTGCATAAAAAGTGCGGAAGCGTGTAAAATCAGAGTTTAAAAAATTTACAAACCATATACCCGGATCATCCTTTATGCATAATTATTAATTAAACGAAAAGATAAAGAATAAATCATACCCTTGAAGATCGAGCTTCCTCAGGTACAAGTTCACCTCCAAATCCTTTCGCGTTCAATCTTGAATCCACCGGGTTTGGTTCCTTCCTTTGATCAACGTTAGCCACCCAAATGTTTGGCCTCTAGAGGTGATCCACCAAGGAAGAATAAAATTCAAGAAGATGGGTGTTATGGCTAACCCTAGTTTTCTATCTCTATAGAAAAGGCATACTCCCAACAAATTGGAATTATTACGTTGTAAAAGTCAACAACCCATACCACCCATAATAAGACTCCTCTTATTTATAGATGTGGGAAACCCACCTTAACCATTAAGGAATTGGGTTTTAATTAATTAATTCTTTTAATTAATTAAGCTCTCTAATCTTATTAGGGATAATTAATTAAACTCCTTTAACTAATTTTCCTTCCTAATCCAATTAGAAATAAATGAGAGTACTTATATTAAATTAATTCCTAAACTCTTTAGAAATTAAAATAATAATAATTGTAATAATATTAATAAGACTCCTCTTATTAATTTATATTTAATATTTCTAAAATATTAAATAATAAATATTAAGCTATTTAATTTATTCTATCACCATAGATTAAATTAAATATACATAATATATTATTACGATTATGCCATTAACTTCTTAAATAATTATTCTTCATTTTATGGTGTGACCCTTTAGGTTCTCCATATTAAACCAGGTTGTGAATAAATCAATTAGAACAATTCTAATCTTATTTAAATAAATAAATTAAACAATTAATTTATTTAAATAAATAATATTTATTCTACAATAGGATAAGCCTCCTAGCGATCAACGACTTTCCGGATAATATAGATTTCAACATTAGTCATTAAAGAACCTTTGAGTAAATAGTTATCGTGACAATTCAATCCTTCCACCATACAATGTCCCAATTAAATATAAGGCATGGAATTACTTGTCAAGTCTTATTTTATTTAATTATATGTATTTCGATCCTTAAATGCACAACTCAAATAATGCAAATTAGAAACTCCTTTCTAATTTCATTACATTTAGCCAAGGACTCTTTGGGTTGTCATTTATCGAATCACATAGGACATTTCTCTTCTTTTATTAAGTGGTAGATTCTTTATTGATCATACATTATCTCCATGTACAACTTATTATACCCAAGCATACCCTTTGATATACCCTAAGGGTCTTAAGGAATAAGTCAAAGTATAACTCATCATACACAAGATACTTGTTAGGTTTGTAATATTCATAATGAATCAAATTGCATATAAAGTCTTGCAAGTGTAAAATCGAGTTTAAAAAATTTACAAACCATATACCCGGATCACCCTTTATGCATAATTATTAATTAAACGAAAAGATAAGGAATAAAATCATACCCTTGAAGATCGAGCTTCCTCGGTACAAGTTCACCTCAATCCTTTTCGTTCAACTTGAATCCACCGGGTTTGGTTCCTTCCTTTGATCAACGTTAGCCACCCAAATGTTTGGCCTCAGAGGTGATCCACCAAGGAAGAAGAAAATTCAAGAAGAAGGGTGGTTGGCTAAACCCTAGTTTTTCTATCTCTATGAAAAGGCATACTCCCAACAACTTAGAATTATTACGTAGTTGTTAAAGTCAACAACACATACCACCCATAATAAGACTCCTCTTATTTTATATGTGGGCAACCCATCTTAACAATTAAGGAATTGGGTTTTATTTAATTAATTAAATTCTTTTAATTAATTAAGCTCCCTAATCTTATTAGGGATAATTAATTAAACTCCTTTAACTAATTTTCCTTCCTAATCCAATTAGGAATAAATGAGAGTACTTATATTAAATTAATTCCTAAACTCTTTAGAAATTAAAATAATAATAATTGTAATAATATTAATAAGACTCCTCTTATTAATTTATATTTAATATTTCTAAAATATTAAATAATAAATATTAAGCTATTTAATTTATTCTATCACCATAGATCAAATTAAATATACTTAATATATTATTACGATTATGCCATTAACTTCTTAAATAATTATTCTTCTTTTTATGGTGTGACCCTTTAGGTTCTCCATATTAAACCTAGGTTGTGAATAAATCAATTAGAACAATTCTAATCTTATTTAAATAAATAAATTAAACAATTAATTTATTTAATTAAATAATATTTATTCTCAATAAGGATAAGCTCTCCTAGCGATCAACGACTTTCCGGATAATATAGATTTCAACATTAGTCATTAAAGAACCTTTGAGTAAATAGTTCTGTGATAATTCAATCCTTCCACCATACAATGTCCCAATTAAATATAAGACATGGAATTCTTGTCAAGTCTTATTTTATTTAATTATATGTATTTCGATCCTTAAATGCACAACCCCAAATAATGCAAATTAGAAACTCCTTTCTAATTTCATTCGCCTTGCCAAGGACTCTTTGGGTTGTCATTTATCGAATCACATAGGACATTTCTCTTCTTTTATTAGAAGTGGTAGATTCTTTATTGATCATACATTATCTCCATATACAACTTATTATACCCAAGCATACCCTTTGATATACCCTAAGGGTCTTAAGGAATAAGTCAAAGTATAACTCATCATACACAAGATACTATGATGATCTCAAGTCCAAGGATCACTAGATTACTATCACTACAGGAATTCCTATTGACAGCAAATAAAACTCCATTAGGTATTCCTTAGCGAGCCACGCTCAAAGTGAACTTATTCTCTAATAAGCACCTACATACTTGCTTTAGTGTCTCCACACAAATGATCATGAGATCAATCATCCTCATCCAATGAGCAAGCAAGCAACGTATGTACCAATCTATCCGGATTCACTAATCCCCAATTTAGTAATCCAACGATTGGGAACTATTTTAGTTTTAAGCTTTCTAAGAATTTAGATCTCATTAGAATGATCATCATCATTATTCTAAAAGCATTGCTTAAAACTATGGGTTTATCACATATTATAAAACATCATCATGTAGATAATTAAAAGTCTTTAATAAATTAATACTTTTTATTAATAAATGAATAAGATTGTTACAAAGTATATGCTTTGTCATCAAACATGATTGGCTTGTGTGCATACTACTTTCAATCTCCCACTTGCACTAAAGCCAATCGTCATGGTATCTCATACTCTTCTTCTTTAAGTGACGATTATCTAACATTGGATAAGCTTTAGTTAATGGATATGTAATGTTGTTCATGAGAGTCCACTATCTCTATAGTGATTTCCCATCTTTCAATGATTCTAATAATCAAATGAAAGTGCCACAACACATGTTTAGATCCAAGATGAGACTTAGGAACTATTCCTAGTTCTCAGAATGAACTTTAATCCAAACAATCAACTTGTAGCTTCATTTATAGCTATATACTTTGTCTTTATTACTAAACCAAAGAACTCTTTCATTGTTTGGAACCTTTCAATTCTTCGCACCACTATTCAAGATAACGCTTTACCTTAAAGTGGATTTTCTGTCATCTTGGTCTGTCTGAAAAACTTGAGTCTGTTAAGCCCTCTAGTTTTAATTTAGACCCACCATGTTTGCTCACATCCTTAGTGCCAGTTAGGAACTTTAAGATGTTTTTCACTGTCTTACAGTGATCTTCTCCAGAATTTGACCGATCAATATCAGGTCTCGTATATTTCATTGCATACATGATTGTCACTCATGCGATCTCTCTTCTTTGGAGTCTATGGGGACTATTAAGAGAGATACACTCCATAGCTCATCGACATGAAACATCTATTAGAGTTTGCCATGCTAAACGACTTTAGCATCAAATGAATATATTCGCTCTGGGTTAAGTCGAGCATCCTCTTAAATCTATCTATATAGATTTATATCCCCAATTAAGATACTCTTCCCAAACCATTCATGGAGGAATGTTTAGACAACTTTATCATTCTTGATTGTAGCATTGGTATGTCATTCCTTATCCGTAGTATATCAACATATAATACTAGAAATTTCACGATGCTCCCAATCGGCCCTTTGTACACACTAGAAGTCTTACCTCATCGAATGTAACTGGATCATCATCTTCTATGATGTGTACCTCATCATCATCATCCATGATGAATCCATACCTCTAGGTATCTTCAGATTATTCAGATTTACGATCTTAGGTTGTGGTACAATAGGTCTATCTATAGGTTCCTCTTATTTGACTTATAGTGTTTTGTGGTTCTTGAACTCTTCAAGATCTATTATCCTCCCACTAGCCCCTTCAATGATAAACACCTTTATCTTAGAAGAAAGCGTGTTTCACAACAAACACCTTTTGCTAAGTAGGATTATAGAACATATACCCTAAACTTACTTTAAGATGTCCCACAAATCGACACTTATAAAATCTTGTCCCAAGCTTATCTTTTGAAACCTTTTCACATAAGTTGGACAATCCCTTATCTTAACATACTTAAGATTAGAATCCTCCCTATCCATAACTTTTATGGAGTCTTGAAATGGATTTTGAGGTTACCTTTTTCGTAGATATGCATGACCATTTCTAGGACATGATCCTAGAAGGATCTTTGGAATGTCAAGTAAAATCATTATGGACCGCACCATGTCCAACAAGGTACGATTTTTATTCAGATACATCAATCAATTATTGCGTGTCAGGATGTGTCCATTATGAGAAAACCATTTGAGATGATCTAGAAACTTATTGCACAAGTATTTATTCCTTGATCTAATCAAAGAATCTTAATACTTTGTCAATTTGTTTCACTTCTGAATTCTTTGAACCTTTCAAATAATTCACACTTGTATTTCAACAAATACATACATTCAACTCTTTGAATGATCATCTCTTTTCTTATACTAATTTGTTCAATATGCAAAATTATTTTCATGTAAGTCAAGTATACTAAATTTATTAAGTAATATTCTAGTTCTATACAAAACATTATTATTATAAATAGAACAACAATTGTTCTTAATTATAATACCAAAATTTCATTGTCCAACAATAAAATGGAAATAATGTTTCTAACGAGAACTGGAATACAATAACAACTTATTAACTTAATAGACTTGCCCGTAGGCAGTGCTAAACTATAAGTTTCTATGGCTAATGTTGCAACCTTTGCTTCATTTCCCACATAGGATTACTTTATACTTGTTTAGCTTTTCTACTTCTTGGTCCATTCATAAATCTATATTTATGATAACCAAAGTCGGTATCCAATACCCAAGTAGAACCTTGACTTAAAGAAAATTTATTTCAATCATGATGTAAAAAAGCGTATTAGAAGAAACTTCACTAAGCTTCTTTTCGGTGTCCAGCTTATTGCGGTGGAAGCAAACCCTTGCTATCCTTATCGCTTTTGTTTCTTATTATCCTTTGTTTACGCCTTTCTATTTACCTTCTTTGAATCGTTCTTCTTTTCGGAAGATCCTTTGGCCCCTACCAAGAAGACTTGATCTTTCTTGGTTGGAAAGTGACTCTCAACATTTTTCAATATGTTAAGCAAATCGGTGAGGCGATGATATCTAGCTTGTTCATATGAAAAATTCACAACAATTAATGAAAGGAGTCGGGAGTGAGTGCAAGATCAAATCTTGGCTCAACTCTCCATCCATGACAAAACCGTTGTCTAATTGATCAATCAAATTGATTATGTTAAGAACTTTTGTGCATATTATAGTGCCATTGGCCATTCTAGATCGGAAGAGCTCCTTAGATATCGATATCTATCGGCCCCACTTTCCTCACCATCAACTACTTGATGTGCAGAATATAGTAGGAGCATCCATAGTTTCATACCGACGTTGAAGCTCATACTCATAGATGCGAGCATGATGCATCGAGCCAATCATGCATCATCTTGCCACTTTCTAAAAGTAGCAATCTCTTCCTCGAGGCATATGTTCGCAAACCATTGCAGGATAAGCGTATTAACGACATAAGATAGCTTTTTCAAATTATGAGAACTTTTCTCAAATTCCTTAACCAATCCGCTTAATTTTGGCCCGATTAACTTAGCATCTAATATGCTGCGTTGATAGTAATTTAGACATTGTAAAATTCTCGTAAATGAATTTGTAATTAACAACATTTTAACATACATTCTATTATTAATTACCAAAATAAATTAGGTCTTGTTTTAAATTGGTATCTCCCACTATTTTCTTCAAACTATATTACCTCACTTATATAGTTAAAGCAAAATCTAATTAAAGATTTGCTAGTGAGAATAAGGATCTCATTTCAAATGTATATAGCCTTGTGGTGACACAACAAACTATATATAAATAAATAGGTAGACAACTTTTGTCAATTACATCAACTATGCAACTCCTGTATTTTGCCTCTTAGATTATTTTGATCAAGTGGTGGCACATCCGAATCAAAATTATCCAAGTTAAGTCCAACCTAGCACTCCATATATTCAAAAAGAAAAATATCATCCTTGTGGTGACACAACAAAACAATATTGTTCAATTTTCTTTATAATCATCAAATGTGATAAATTAACATCTTAAATACTTAATACTTGCCTTGTGGTGACACAACAAACTCATATTAAATATTTAATACTCTATTAATTTTATCATGCTAGAAGGCTGACGTTCGATATTCCAAATATCTTTGAACGCTTAGGACTTAATATAAAAATTTGAGGGTTTGTTATTAATTTGTCTCATCTTGTTTATGTAGCGCACATATATATATATAAAAACGCGTATTATATTAATGAACATGCGAAGCATGTTTGCATAATATATAATATATATATAGTATAAGCATGCACATATAGAATACTATATTCTACCCGGATTGATTATGGACTTTTATTCTACTTTGGTTCACTAGAGCCACCAAGTGAACTAAAAGGTCAAACCTTAGGGTGCAAGAAATTAATATTTAAATATAACTATTACATTTAAACCCGGGCTCCATTACAAATGGGTCTTCAAGCGCTCCTTATTCCTTGATCTCCAATTTTTTAAAATTAATTCTAACTATTCCTATTACAAAACTATTTAAAATAAATAGAAACCTTGATCGCAAATCGAGGAAATACATAGGAGGGAGATAGAATTTACATTAAGAAAAATTAGAGAAGACGAGGTACGCAGACCCCATTTAATAAAACCCATACATTCATGCATCCTACTAAAATAAATCCAATCGCATTGGTCAATAGTCCATAATCAATCCCATTTATTATCATACACATCACCATATGTATCAATAAATAACATTCATCTTATGAATAATAAACATTTAATATATATATTGATATCATTTAATGGGCAAATTTTGTTAGTATAAAATCTATTTTTGAATCAAAATAAACTCCTTTATTTTAATCCAAATTTAAATCAAAATAAAACTATTCTATTTTAATTTATCCAATTTTGAATAAAATAAACTATTTTATTTTAATCAAAATCTTTAATCAAAATAAACTCCTTTATTTTAATTAATTATGGAATCCAATTCCATGTAATAAAAAAAAAATCTTTAATTAAAATAAACTCTTTATTTTAATTAATTATGGAATCCAATTCCATGTAAAAAAAATATTAAAGGAAACACGGATATTCTTTCCTATTCACAAATAAACTCCTTTATTTTGAATAATATGAAATCTTATTCCATATTTAAATAAACTCCTTTATTTAAGGAAATTAGGATTCTCTTTCCTATTCACAAATAAAACTCTTTTATTTTGAATAATATGAAATCCTATTTCATATCTAAATAAACTCCTTTATTTAAGGAAAGATCAATTTCAACTCCAATTAGTTATCATGGAATCAAATTCCAACTCTAATTAGTTAGCATGAAATTTAATTTTAAAATTAAAATAAACCTTTTTATTTTAAGATTAAAATAAACCTTTTATTTTAAAATTAAAATAAACTTTTATTTTAAGATTAAAATAATTATATATATATAATATTCAATTTTAAAATTAAAATAAACTCTTTTTATTTTAATATTAAAATAAACTTTTATTTTAAAATTAAAATAAATATTTTATTTTAATTATAAAATAATTAAGAATAATATATATATATATATATATATAACCGTGACATGCCTTCCTAGAAATCCGTGCGTGGAACATGAACATGCTGCCTTGTTCCTTTATTTTAATCCGTGAAGCCTCTTCTTTCTTTTTTTTTTTAAACTTCCGTGACTTTTCTTTGCTTGAGGCTTGGTGCACCAAAGTGACTAAGGATCCCACCCTTGTAATGAACAATGCTGGTTATGGGAACCAAGGTGGCAACGGTAGTGGCGGGTATGGGAGTCAGCCAGGAATGCAGGGTGGGTACCCTTGTTAACATGGTCCCTTACGTGGCCCAAAAAAAATTGATCCTGGCCACGTGATATTATTATTAACCAAATAGAAGCAAATTACGCGAAACAGGCCTCGCGAAAACAGGTTACGCAAATTGAAGGCTTTTCCGTTTTTTTTTTTATTTAAATTTTATACAATAAAATTATGCCCAATTAAATTGTTCTAAACACATATCAATATATAAATTAAAACTATTAATAATTCGCATAAAGGTTTGGCTCGATGCCACCGTTAGGGTTTGTAATATTCATAACGCAATCAAATTGCATAAAAAAGCAAGCGTGTAAAATCGAGTTTAAAAAAATTTACAAACCATATACCCGGATCACCCTTTATGCATAATTATTAATTAAACGAAAAAGATAAGAATAAAATCATACCCTTGAAGATCGAAGCTTCCTCGTGTACAAGTTCACCTCCAATCCTTTCGCGTTCAACTTGAATCCATCGGTTTGGTTCCTTCCTTTGATCAACGTTAGCCACCCAAATGTTTGGCCTCTAGAGGTGATCCACCAAGGAAGAAGAAAATTCAAGAAGAAGGGTGGTTGGCTAAACCCTAGTTTTTCTATCTCTATAGAAAAGGCATACTCCCAACAACTTAGAATTATTACGTAGTTGTTAAAGTCAACAACTCATACCACCCATAATAAGACTCCTCTTATTTATAGATGTGGGCAACCCATCTTAACAATTAAGGAATTGGGTTTTATTTAATTAATTAAATTCTTTTAATTAACTAAGCTCCCTAATCTTATTAGGGATAATTAATTAAACTCCTTTAACTAATTTTCCTTCCTAATCCAATTAGGAATAAATGAGAGTACTTATATTAAATTAATTCATAAACTCTTTTAAAATTAAAATAATAATAATTGTAATAATATTAATAAGACTCCTCTTATTAATTTATATTTAATATTTCTAAAATATTAAATAATAAATATTAAGCTATTTAATTTATTCTATCACCATAGATCAAATTAAATATACTTAACATATTATTACGATTATGCCATTAACTTCTTAAATAATTATTCTTCCTTTTATGGTGTGACCCTTTTAGGTTCTCCATATTAAATAGGTTGTGAATAAATCAATTAGAACAATTCTAATCTTATTTAAATAAATAAATTAAACAATTAATTTATTTAAATAAATAATATTTATTCTACAATAAGGATAAGCCTCCCCAATGATCAGCGACTTTCCGGATAATATAGATTTCAACATTAATCATTAAAGAACCTTTGAGTAAATAGTTACCGCATAATTCAATCCTTCCACCATACAATGTCCCAATTAAATATAAGACATGGAATTACCGTCAAGTCTTATTTTATTTAATTATATGTATTTCGATCCTTAAATGCATAACCCCAAATAATGCAAATTAGAAACTCCTTTCTAATTTCATTCGCCTTGCTGGCCAAGGACTCTTTGGGTTGTCATTTATCGAATCACATAGGACATTTCTCTTCTTTTATTGAAGTGGTAGATTCTTTATTGATCATACATTATCTCCATGTATACAACTTATTATACCCAAGCATACCCTTTGATATACCCTAAGGGTCTTAAGGAATAAGTCAAAGTATAACTCATCATACACAAGATACTATGATGATCTCAAGTCCAAGGATCACTTGTACTACTATCACTACAGAATTCCTATTGATGTGCAAATAAAACTCCATTAGGTATTCCTTAGCGAGCCATGCGTCAAATTGAACTTATTCTCTAATAAGCACCTCACATACTTGCTTTAGTGTCTCCACATAAATGATCATGAGATCAATCATCCTCATCCAATGAAAGCAAGCAACGTATGTACCAATCTATCCGGATTCACTAATCCCCAATTTAGTAATCCAACGATTGGGAACTATTTTAGTTTTAAGCTTTCTAAGAATTTAGATCTCATTAGAATGATCATCATCATTATTCTAAAAGCATTGCTTAAAACTATGGGTTTATCACATATTATAAAACAGCATCATGTAGATAATTAAAAGCCTTTAATAAATTAATACTTTTTATTAATAAATGAATAAGATTGTTACAAAGTATATGCTTTATCATCAAACATGATTGGCTTGTGTGCATACTACTTTCAATACTATGATGATCTCAAGTCCAAGGATCACTTGTACTACTATCACTACAGGAATTCCTATTGACAGGCAAATAAAACTCCATTAGGTATTCCTTAGCGAGCCACGTTCAGTGAACTTATTCTCTAATAAGCACCTACATACTTGCTTTAGTGTCTCCACACAAATGATCATGAGATCAATCATCCTCATCCAATGAAAGCAAGCAACGCGTGTACCAATCTATCCGGATTCACTAATCCCCAATTTAGTAATCCAACGATTTGGGAACTATTTTAGTTTTAAGCTTTCTAAGAATTTAGATCTCATTAGAATGATCATCATCATTATTCTAAAAGCATTGCTTAAAACTATGGGTTTATCACATATTATAAAACAAAGATCGTGTAGATAATTAAAGCCTTTAATAAATTAATATTTTTATTAATAAATGAATAAGATTGTTACAAAGTATATGCTTTATCATCAAACATGATTAGCTTATTGTGCATACTACTTTCAATACTATGATGATCTCAAGTCCAAGGATCACTTCAGACTACTATCACTACAGAATTCCTATCGACAGCAAATAAAACTCCATTAGGTATTCCTTAATGAGCCACGTTCGTTGAACTTATTCTCTAATAAGCACCTACATACTTGCTTTAGTGTCTCCACACAAATGATCATGAGATCAATCATCCTCATCCAATGAAAGCAAGTTAACGATGTACCAATCTATCCGGATTCACTAATCCCCAATTTAGTAATCCAATGATTGGGAACTATTTTAGTTTTAAGCTTTCTAAGAATTTAGATCTCATTAGAATGATCATCATCATTATTCTAAAAGCATTGCTTAAAACTATGGGTTTATCACATATTATAAAACAAACATCGTGTAGATAATTAAAAGCCTTTAATAAATTAATATTTTTTATTAATAAATGAATAAGATTGTTACAAAGTATATGCTTTATCATCAAACATGATTAGCTTGTGTGCATACTACTTTCAATCTCCCACTTGCACTAAAGCCAATCGTCAGGGTATCTTATACTCTTCTTCTCTAAGTGACGATTATCCTGCTGTTGGATAAGCTTTAGTTAATGGATATGTAATGTTGTTCATGAGAGTCCACTATCTCTATAGTGATTTCCCATCTTTCAATGATTCTAATAATCAAATGAAAGTGCCACAACACATGTTTAGATCCAAGATGAGACTTGGGAACTATTCCTAGTTCTCTAATGAACTTTTAATCCAAACAATCAACTTGCAGCTTCATTTATAGCTATATACTTTGTCTTTATCACTAAACCCAAGAACTCTTTCTGTTGTTTGGAACCTTTTCAATTCAACGTACTAATTGCTCAAGATAACGCTTTACCTTAAAGTGGATTTTTCATCATCTTGGTCTGTCTCGAAAAAACTTGAGTCTCATAAAGCCCTCTAGTTTTAATTCGCACTCCACCATGTATGTTCACATCCTTAGTCTTTGGTTAAGAACTTTAAGATGTTTTCTTCATCTTCTGTTGATCTTCTCCGCAATACGACCGATCAACATCGGTCTCGTGATATTTCATTGCATACATGATTGTCACTCATGCGATCTCTCTTCTTTGGAGTCAATGGGGACTATTAAGAGAAATACACTCCATAGCTCATCGACATGAAACATCTCTTGAGTTTGCCATGCTAAACGACTTTAGCATCAAATGAATATACGTTCCTTGGGTTAAGTCGAGCATCCTCTTGTATCTATCTATATAGATTTTATCCCCAATTAAGATACTCTTCCAAACCATTCATGGAGGAATGTTTAGACAACTTTATCATTACTGATTGTAGCATTGGTATGTAATTCCTCATCCGTAGTATATCAACATATAATACTAGAAATTTCACGACGCTCCCATCGACCCTTTTGTACACTAGAACTCTTACCTCATCGTATGTAACTCTCGGATCGTCATCTTTCATGATGCGTAACTACTCTCATCATCATCATCCATGATGAATCCATACCTCCTAGGTATCTTCGGTGACTATTCAGATTTACGATTCGATTGTGGTACAATAGTTCTATCTATAGGTTCCTCTTATTTGACTTATAGTGTTTTGTGGTTCTTGAACTCTTCAAGATCTATTATCCTCCCACTAGCCCCTTCATTGATAAACACCTTTATCTTAGAAGGAAGCGTGTTTCATTAACAAACACCTTTTGCTAAGTAGGATTATAGAACATATACCCTAAACTTACTTTAGGATGTCCCATAAATCGACACTTATAAAATCTTGTCCCAAGCTTATCCTTGAAACCGTTTCACATAAGTTGGACAACCCTTATCTTAACATACTTAAGATTAGAATCCTCCCGTCCATAACTTTTATGGAGTCTTGAAATGGATTTTGAGGTTACCATTTTCGTGAGATGTCGACCATTTCTAGGACATTATCCCGAAGGATCTTTGGAATGTCAATAAAATCATTATGGACCGCACTATGTCCAACAAGGTACGATTTTTCATTCAGATACATCAATCAATTATTCACAGTATCGGGATGTGTCCATTATAGAGAAAACCATTTGAGATGATCTAGAAACTTATTGCACAAGTATTTATTCCTTGATCTAATCAAAGAATCTTAATACTTTGCCAATTTGTTTCACTTTTGAATTCTTTGAACCTTTCAAATAATTCACACTTGTATTTCAAACAAATACACACATTCAACTCTTTGAATGATCATCTCCTTTTCTTGTACTAGTTTGTTCAATTTACAAAATTATTTTCACGTAAGTCAAGTATACAAAATTTATTAAGTAATATTCCGATTCTATACAAAACATTATTATTATAAATAGAACAACAATTGTTCTTAATTATAATACCAAAGATTTCATTGTTCAACAATAAAATGGAAATAATATTTTTAACAAGAAGCTGGAATACAATAACAACTTATTGACTTAATAGACTTGCGTAGAAGCATTGCTAAACTATAAGTTTCTATGGCTAATGTAGCAACCTTTGTTACATTTCCCGCATATAGGATTACTTATATTTGTTTAACTTTCTACTTACGCTTGGTCCTTCATAAATCTATATTTATGATAACCAAAATCGGTATCCAATACCCAAGTAGAACCTTGACTTAAAGAAAATTTTATTTTAAATCATGAATAAATTTGTATTTATAACCAAAACTTCACTAAGCTTCTTTGGTTAGCCTCTGTAAAGATACTTTCAGCTTTCTTTCCGGTGTCTGAAGCTTATTGCAATGGGAAGCAAACTCCTTTGCTATCCATATCAGTTTTGTTCTTATTATCCTTTGTTTATGCCTTTCTATTTACCTTCTTTGAATCGTTCTTCTTCGAGAAGATCCTTTTGCCCCTACCAAGTAAGACTTGGTCTTTCTTGGTTGGAAAGTGACTCTCAACAATTTTTAATATGTTAAGCAAATCAATGAGACCGATATCTAGCTTGTTCATATGAAAAATTCACAACAATTGTGAAAGGAGTCAGGGAGTGAGTGCAAGATCAAATCTTGGCTCAACTCTCCATCCATGACAAAATCGGTTGTCCTAATTGATCAATCAAATTGATAATGTTAAGGACTTTTATGCATCTTATAGTGCCATTGGCCATTCTAGATCGGAAGAGCTCCTTAGATATCTCGATATCTATCGCCTTACTTTCCTCGCCATCAACTACTTGATGTGCGGGAATATAAAAGAAAGCATCCATAGTTTCATCTTGACGTTGAAGCTCGTTACTTTCATGGATGCGAGCATGATGTATCGAGTTAATCGCATCATCTTGCCACTTTCTAAAAGTAGCAATCTCTTCCTCAGAGGCATTATCTCGCAACCATTGCGAGGATAGGCGTATCAAGGACATAAGATAGCTTTTCAAATTATGAGAACTATTCTCAAATTCCTTAACCAATCCGTTTAATTGATGGCCCGATTAATTTAACATCTAATATGCTTCATTTGTGATAGTAATTAAGACATTGTAAAATTTTGTAAATGAATTTGTAATTAACAATATTTTAACATACATTCTTTTATTAATTACCAAAATAAATTAGGTCTTGTTTTAAATTGGTATCTCCCACTATTTTCTTCAAACTATATTACCTCACTTATATAGTTCGGCAAAATCTAATTAAAGATTTGCTAGTGAGAATAAGGATCCCATTTCAAATGTATATAGCCTTGTGGTGACACAACAAACTATATATAAATAAATAGGTAGACAACTTTTGTCAATTACATCAACTACGCAACTCCTTTTCTTTTGCCTCTTAGATTATTTTGATCAAGTGGTGGCACATCCAGAATCAAAATTATCCAAGTTAAGTCCAACCTAGCACTCCATATATTCAAAAAGAAAAATATCATCCTTGTGGTGACACAACAAAATAATATTGTTCAATTTTCTTTATAAGCATCAAATGTGATAAATTAACATCTTAAATACTTAATACTTGCCTTGTGGTGACACAACAAACTCATATTAAATATTTAATACTCTATTAATTTTATCATGCTGAAAGGCGACGCTCGATATTCCAAATATCTTTGAACGCTTAGGACTTAATATAAAAATTGAGGATTTATTATTAATTTGTCTCATCTTGTTTACTGCAAGCATTTACACATATATATATAAAATACGCGTCATATTAATAAACATGCGTAAGCATGTTTGCATAATATATAATATATATAGTATAAGCATGCATATAGAATACTTATATTCTAGGATTGATTATGGACTTTTATTCTAGTTTGGTTCACTAGAGCCACCAAGTGAACCAAAAGGTCAAACCCTAGGGGTGCAAGAAATAATATTTAAATATAACTATTACATTTAAACCCGGGCTCCATTACAAACGGGTCTTCTTCAGCGCTTCTTGTCCTTGATCTCCAATTTTTTAAATTAATTCTAACTATTCCTATTACAAAACTATTTTAAAATAAATAGAAGCCTTGATCGCAGATCGAGGGAAATACATAGGAGGAGATAGAATTTACATTCGAAAAATTAGAAGACGAGGTACTGTGAACCCCATTTAATAAAACCCATACATTCATGCATCCAACTAAAATAAAATCCAATCGCATTGGTCAATAGTCCATAGTCAATCCCATTTATTATCATACACATCACCATACGCATCAATAAATAACATTCATCTTATGAATAATAAACATTTAATATATATATTGATATCATTTAATGGGCAAATTTAGTTAGTATAAAATCTATTTTTGAATCAAAATAAACTCCTTTATTTTAATCCAAATTTAAATCAAAATAAAACTATTTTATTTTAATTTATCCAATTTTGAATTAAATAAACTATTTTATTTTAATCAAAATCTTTAATCAAAATAAACTCCTTTATTTTAATTAATTATGGAATCCAATTCCATGTAAAAAAAATTCTTTAATTAAAATAAACTCTTTTATTTTAATTAATTATTGAATCCAATTCCATGTAAAAAAAAATATTAAAGGAAACACGGATATTCTTTCCTATTCACAAATAAACTCATTTATTTTGAATAATATGAAATCTTATTCCATATTTAAATAAACTCCTTTATTTAAGGAAAGCATTGGATTCTCTTTCCTATTCACAAATAAACTCTTTTATTTTGAATAATATGAAATCTTATTTCATATCTAAACAAACTCCTTTATTTAAGGAAAGATGGATTTACTTCCTATTCACAAATAAACTCCTTTATTTTAGAAAAAATAAAATCCAATTTCAACTCCAAATTAGTTATCATGGAATCCAATTCCAACTCTAATTAGTTAGCATGAAATTTAATTTTAAAATTAAAATAAACTCTTTTATTTTAATATTAAAATAAACCTTTTATTTTAAGATTAAAATAAACCTTTTATTTTAATTATAAAATTATTTAAAATTAAAATAAAACTTTATATTTTAATATTAAAATAAACCTTTTATTTTAAAATTAAAATAAACTTTTTATTTTAATTATATAATAATTAAGAATATATATATATATATATATATATTCATAATATATATTATATATATAATTTCCGTGCATTAAAAAGTTCCTGCCGATTTGTTATCCACGGAAATCTCCTGTTTTTTTTTTTTTTTTTTCTCATTACCAATTACATATTCATGCTGCGTTTTTTTTTTAAAATGTGGATGTCATCGATTTCCGTGCCTTTAGGCAACTTGATATCCTGTTGCTGCCATGCCTTGATTTTCTTAAAACCGGCAGCCTGTTCCTCTATCAAATTCAATGACCACGTGCCTTTTTTTTCAGCCCACTTTTCACATGAATAATTATAATATATTACGTAATCCTTTCTAATGTTTCAGCCGACTTGAAGCTGCTGGAAAGAAAAACAATCAGATTCAATTTCCTTGCATATGAGTTCGGTAAAAAAAAAAAAAAACTTTTTTTTTTTAAAATAAATTTTATACAATAAAATTATGCCCAATTAAATTATTCTAAACACATATCAATATACATATCAAATTAAAACAATTAATAATTAGATAAAGGTTTTGGGCTCGACGCCAATTCATTAGGTTTGTAATATTCATGGACGCAATCAAATCGCATAAAAGTGCGTAAGCGTGTAAAATCGAGTTTAAAAAATTTACAAACCATATAATACGGATCATCCTTTATGCATAATTATTAATTAAACGAAAAGATAAAGAATAAATCATACCTTGAAGATCGAAATCGAAACCTGAAGACAAGTTCACCTCCAAATCCTTTCGCGTTCAATCTTGAATCCACCGGGTTTGGTTCCTTCCTTTCGATCAACGTTAGCCACCCAAATGTTTTTACTCAGAGGTGATCCACCGAGGAAGAATAAAATTCAAGAAGATGGGTGTTATAATTAACCACTAGTTTTCTATCTCTATAGAAAAAGCATCTCCCAACAAAATTGGAATTATTACGTTGTAAAAGTCAACAACCCATACCACCCATAATAAGCACTCTCTTATTTATAGATGTAAGCAACCCACCTTAACCATTAAGGAATTGGGTTTTAATTAATTAATTCTTTTAATTAATTAAGCTCCCTAATCTTATTAAGGATAATTAATTAAACTCCTTTAACTAATTTTCCTTCCTAATCCAATTAGAAATAAATGAGAGTACTTATATTAAATTAATTCCTAAACTCTTTTAGAAATTAAAATAATAATAATTGTAATAATATTAATAAGACTCTCTTATTAATTTATATTTAATATTTCTAAAATATTAAATAATAAATATTAAGCTATTTAATTTATTCTATCACCATAGATTAAATTAAATATACATAATATATTATTACGATTATGCCATTAACTTCTTAAATAATTATTCTTCCTTTTATGGTGTGACCTTTAGGTTCTCCATATTAAACCGTTGTGAATAAATCAATTAGAATAATTCTAATCTTATTTAAATAAATAAATTAAACAATTAATTTATTTAAATAAATAATATTTATTCTACAATAGGGATAAGCCTCCCCAGCGATCAACGACTTTCCGGATAATATAGATTTCAACATTAGTCATTAAAGAACCTTTGAGTAAATAGTTACGTCTGATAATTCAATCCTTCCACCATACAATGTCCTAATTAAATATAAGACATGGAATTCTTTGTCAAGTCTTATTTTATTTAATTATATGTATTTCGATCCTTAAATGCACAACTCAAATAATGCAAATTAGAAACTCCTTTCTAATTTCATTCTCGCTTTGCCAATGACTCATTGGGTTGTCATTTATCGAATCACATAGGACATTTCTCTTCTTTTATTAGAAGTGGTAGATTCTTTATTGATCATACATTATCTCCATGCACAACTTATTATACCCAAACATACCCTTTGATATACCTAAGGGTCTTAAGGAATAAGTCAAAGTATAACTCATCATACACAAGATACTATGATGATCTCAAGTCCAAGGATCACTAGTCTACTACTATCACTACAGAATTCCTATCGACAGCAAATAAAACTCCATTAGGTATTCCTTAGCGAGCCAACGTTCAAATTGAACTTATTCTCTAATAAGCACCTACATACTTGCTTTAGTGTCTCCACACAAATGATCGTGAGATCAATCATCCTCATCCAATGAAAGCAAGCAACGACGTACCAATCTATCCGGATTCACTAATCCCCAATTTAGTAATCCAATGATTGGGAACTATTTTAGTTTTAAGCTTTCTAAGAATTTAGATCTCATTAGAATGATCATCATCATTATTCTAAAAGCATTGCTTAAAACTATGGGTTTATCACATATTATAAAAACAAAGATCATGTAGATAATTAAAAGCCTTTAATAAATTAATATTTTTATTAATAAATGAATAAGATTGTTACAAAGTATATGCTTTATCATCAAACATGATTGGCTTGTGTGCATACTACTTTCAAAAAGTATGCGAGCGATCCCAAGAGGGTACTCGATAAAGGCAATGAAGATATATTCCTTGTTTCACAGGAGCAAGCTAGGAGACCAACCTACAGTCCCCCCATTTGGAAAAAGCAAGATAATCTGCCATTTCAACAACATGCTGCATTCAACCAATGCCAAGACAGGAAAAGAAAATTTTAAAGAACGGAAAATCGGGTGTTCACTCCACTGGGTGATTCCCTTGGAAATGTATTGGCGATATTAATGGATCACAAGAAAATTATCGAATCTGGCTCCACCTGGAACCAAGGAGCAAAAGATACAATCCAAGCTAGAGATGTGATTATCACTCAGGGTCTTCGGGCCACGATACACAAGATTGTTGGTGTTTAAATGATAAAATTCAAAATTTGATTGAAAGTGGCGATGATTGTAGTCCAACGACTTTAACCAACAAAATATCAACACCAACCTTCCGTTATAGCATGATACGGAGAAGTAAACATGATCGGGTCGAAGTTACTGAAATGTATCCAAATTGTAAGTACATACGAAGGATGGAGGAATACCCCCAAAGGCACAAAATAAATGTCATAGAGTGAGAAAACTCGGATGAGGGTATGACTGTAATGCAAAAATTAGAGACGATCGTAATCGTAAATGCTAGCTAAGCCGATAAGTGCCAACATCGAATACGAGGCAATTTTTCACTCAACTATCGAAACCAAGAGAAAAAAGAGGTTAACCATAATGCAAGCCCATATCTCTCCATGATGAGCCAACTAAATGAAGAAGATCAAAGCAGGCTAACTGTACAAGAAAATGGGGGTGATAAAATTGATAGAAGATCTCGCCAGTGGAAAAGTCGCTTGGGGGAATGAGAATTCTCAAAGAAAAAAGATCAAACAACCTCCAAAAGAGCGAAAATTCACCCTCCGAAAGCAAATCAAATGAAGAAATGCTACACTTTCGATAAGAGAAGGAAGGATTACCGAAGTTGTTGCCTCCTATAAATTCCAAGATAAAGAGTTATGATTCCACCAAGATATGTCTCTACCATTCTAACTCACCTGGACGTAGGACTGAGGAATGTTGGTCTTTGCGACATAAAATCCAAGATCTCATTGAAAATGGAGAGCTGAAGATAGAATCCGCTATGACTAGAAAAGGCGAAAATGAAATAAAAAGCTTAAGCTGTCCACTCGAGACATGCAGTTCAAAGGAGTTGAAGGCTATGAGCACTAATTCTGGCAGAACACAAGGTGGACTAATCCTAATGCAGTGAATGACAGAGGAGATAAGAGAATCCCTAAAGGTGATTCCTCTGCCAACGTCAAGCATCCTGTGGCCTAAAAATAGCAATAACGTTCCTGATTTTATCATCTTGGATGATGATGAGGAAATACTAATCCCACTACAAAAAAATGGGCCTTTAACAACAATTTTTCGGGCAACGACTTTATAAGTCGTTGCTAAAAGTATATGTTTAGCAATGAAATTTGTCCTTCGTTGCAGATTTTGTCAGGCTTTCACTTTTTGCAACGAAATTCATAGGTCGTTGCAAAATTTCGTTGTTAATTCATTGGCGGGAAAAAATTTCGTTAAAATTGCGTTGAAAATTTTTCTGCCACTTGCTTTCTCGTCATCGTGGGCAACAAAAGTTTTTTTGTTGCTAAAAATGTGGCTTTAATAATGATTTGTCAGGCAACGACTTTATAAGTCGTTGCTAAAAGTGTATGTTTAGTAACGAAACTTGTCCTTCGTTGCAGATTGTGTCAGGCTTTCACTTTTTGCAACAAAAGTCATAAGTAGTTGCAAAATTTGGAAACAAAATTTGTTAGAAATTAGTCAGAAAATTTCTAACCACTTGATTTCTCTCATCGTAAGCAACGAAAGTTTTTTGTTGCTATATTTCGATTTCATTTAATAAGGACCACATTCATTGGCAACAAATTTTATTTTGTTACATATTTTATACGACTTTTATGCGAATTATTAAAATGTTGCCTTAAATTAAGATAATAATAATAATAGTAGTAATAATAATAATAATAATAATAATAATAATAATAATAACATTCATAATAATAATAATAAGATTAATAACAATAATAAAACAAAAGCAAATCATAATAATAATAATAATAATAATAATAATAATAATAATATTAATAATAATAATAATAACATTAACGGTAATAATAATAATAATAATAATAATAATACTAATAATAATAATAATAATAATATAATAATAACAATAATAATATTAATATTATTATTATTATTATTATATAATAATAATAATAATAATAATAATAATAATAATAATAATAATAATAATAATAATAATAATAATAATAGTACTAATAATAATAATAATAGTACTAATAATAATAATAAATAAATAAATAACAATAATAAAAATAAAAAAGGACCATGGCTATTTACAACAAACTTAAGTCGCATGTAATTTGTAAACAAATATTCATATAAATATTTATAATGATCATATTCACACACTTATAATTTTGAAAAATAATAATTATTTTCTAAAATAATTTATATGAATATTTCTTGTAACTCGTTATTTTACATATATACTTTTGACAAGGGATGTGCAAGGAATCGAAATCGCTCCCAAAATTATACCAAAAATCGACCTAAACCTGCACTTGGATTAAGTCGCAAGAAATGGTTTTTAAGATGTATTCAATTAAGTTGCATTCAATATTGGTGTGTAAGTTCTTTTTAACTCCCATTTTCAAATTCTCATTTTTCTCGACTTGTAAATTTTTTATAATCAAATATTAATTTCTCTTTATATCTTGAATTAGAGGGTGTTTGACAATGACTTATAAGTTGGTCAAACTAAGTTATAAGTCATTTGTTATTATTTAATGTTTGATAATAACTTAAATTTTAACTTTTTTTTACTTATAAGTCATTATTAAAAAAATTCATGTTTCATGTGCTATATTTTTATGTATTAGATAAATTTTATAACCATATATATATATATATATATATATAAATGTTTCTCTTTACAAAAAAAAAAAGTATTTTGTAGTCTCCAATATTTTTAAATTTATTCTACTAATATGTATATATATATATATATATGTAAACAAAATATTCATATAAATATTTATAAATTTATCTCTAAATATTCATATAAATATTTATAAAAATATTCATATCTAAATTTTATAAATTTATATTTAGAGATAAATTTATAAATATTTATGTGAATATTTGTTTATAAATATATATATATATATTAAAATATTCATAATTACGTTATATAAATATTCATAGTTACTTTATATATATTTAGTTTAATGTGAAGATTTAAGATGGATGTATATATATAGATGGTAAAAGAATTTATATAATACACAAAAAATATAATATAAGAAGCAAAAATATCACAACTAGATTTCAAACCTAAGACCTATGGGTTATTGGGCCATTAAACTACCACTGAGCCATTCTAATTTATTAGTTAACTAAACTACCACCATAACTTGTAGATGTAGACAGTGTAGCACATGACCAAATTAGGGGCAAATGAGTAATTTTTCATGTAGCTACAACTGTAGCTGCAGGGGAGAATCCATTTCAATAAAGTGTTATTCAATGTTGTGATCAACTGTAAGACCCCGAATTTTATGAAATAAAAGTATTCAATTTTTTCTTATAATTACTATTCAGTAAATGGTTAAATTGATAAAAGTTTAAAGTTAAGGGTGATATATGAAATTTTTTTAAAATAAGCAAGTGGTTATAAAATACTCATTGTTGTCGGGGAATATTCGTTTGGTCGTGGAATATTCTTCCTGTCGGGAATATTAAATACGATGTAGCGACTTTTTTTTGTGGGCCCATAACGAAAAAGCGATTGGATGAAGAAAGCGACAAGTATAAGTTGTTTACAAATAACGATTGTAGTTGTTACAGATTAATCATCGTTGGAATACGGTGGTTAAAACACAATGAATACGTTGTTGACGCGATGTACATTTGCGGTATTGCACCAATTATTGATTCTTACGTAAGAAGGCACTACTCAATAATTGTTACGAGAATTATTATTCAATATTTTATTTTATTGATTCAATAATTGCATGCGTTGATATTTTATATTATTGTTGTTTTAATAATTGTCACCGCACAAGATTTTCCATTATCAAATCAATAATTCATATTATTTGAATAATATTATTAGATAGCATTATTGGCAATGTCTAGAAAGTTACATCAGGAGAGGTTTGGTCACCTAATTGCGGCACCAAAGAAGGAGAAATTCTTATTGAAAGCCCCCTCTTCCTCGGAACTACACAGTTTGTCAATATTGTGATTACGTATTATTATTTGTGAATAATTAATTATTGATTTATATGATAAGGAAAATATTTATTTTATGTGGATATAGATGGAGAAAATTTTTAAAGTGACAATTGTTAAAAATTGATATTTTTATCTTTTCTGATAAAATAATATTTTATTATATTATTATAATATAATAATGATGATATTTTTATAATGAATGTGTGATATATGAGTATATGAGGAGGAAGAGTATTTTTGTTGCATTAAATGATTAACACATGTTTTGTGTGTCGGTGGACCCCATTTCTTGATTGAAATTTGATTATAGTCTGTAAAATCGTCCGTATGTGGATTTCGGTCAATTTCTGTTTGGAATTTAGAAAAACTTCCTTCTGTAAAGTTGTAGAGAATTGAATTTTCTACAAAAAGACGCGAGATTCGAATTTTCTGATAAAATGGCTATTTATTATGAATTATTGAAGTTCCGGAATAATTAATTTTTGAAGTTTTAATTATTTGTTTTAAAGAAAAACGTTTTTGGTGAGTGTTCCACATGTGTTATAAATGTGTTCAATGGCTGAAATTAGATTCAAAGGTGTGTGTAAGAATTTTGATTAATAATAATAATATTATATTAAATTTTCTGCTTTGGTGTTCTAAGCATTTTCCTATAAATAGGGTGCTTAGGTTAGAATTGAAAATCACACCAGAAACTAAAGTTTTTCTCTTATCTCTCTATATTATCGTGTGTATTCTTGTGAGTATTTTGATATCTTGAGTGTTGCTATATACCATGCAAGTTCGTTTCAACGTTATTCCAAATAAAAGTAATCGCTCTTTTGAGGTAAAGGATAGTAAGGGATTTTAAGGGATTAAAAGGGATGTTATTTTCGTAAGTAAGTGATATTATTTCTTCAATATCATTATGTTAAAATATTGGTTTGAACTTTTTATCAAATTTGGAACTTTTTCATGTCGGGGTTACTATTCACGAGTTACTATTCACAATTTACTATTCACGATGAGTTACTATTCATGAGTTACTATTCATGAGTTACTATTCACGAGTTACTATTCACGAGTTACTATTCACGGGTACTATTCACTATAAAATTGGTTTCTTTTTCTGACCAAATTATCGTTGATTTATGAATATTGCTCTTGAAATTAAATGTACTTGTTGATCCTATTGTTTTTATTATCATATATAACATTTTTATAACCCTGGTGATGGAATTTCTCTTTGACTTGAGTGTAAAGATGGGTAAAGTATTGGTATGATCGTGACTATGTGTTCTCTTTGCCAGAAAGTGCAAAGTTGAATTGTTGACTAGTATGATCATGACCATTGAATTTACAATGAAATATTTTTAGCTTAAGTGCAAGGTGAATTGATCAACATGGTTATAATTATGATTTATATAAATTCTGAAATGATTATGTATTTCTTTGAGATATGAATATCTTTGGCCCGTAGTAGAAAGATGACTGTTATTGAATATCTTTGGCACAGAAAGTGCGAAGATGAATTATTGATGAATATCTTTGGCCGTAGCAAAAGCAAAGATGAATTTATTAGTATAATTATGAGCAGGAACTATGATTTGGTATAACCATGATCTTTGATGTTTCGTGTAAAGAGCGGGTGATAAAAATTATCTTCGTCTCCGAATGCAAAAAGGAATTTAGAACTACAATTACGATTATGAGTTATACATGTGATTGTGGACAAGAATTGTTGATTGATGTTCTGAGGATAAAACATTGTTGGTGGACTTTTAACATGAGAAGATAATAGACTTTATGGTCTATTCGACTCTTCTAATGGATCGCTTCGTTCACCGCAACTATGGTTGAAAAGTTTTATCATCTACCATATGTTTTAAATCTCGATTTGACATCGATGAAGACTATTGATAATTTATTTATCTTTAGTCATGATATTCTTTAATGAGCTAGTTGTGGTTTCACCTTTTTTTCTTCACAATTCCTTTCGTGTAATAAAAGTGTAATTTGGGACAAGCGGGGAATAACAGGGGAATAGAACGGTGGTCTATAGATGTTGAGGGTGAGGTGAGTTTAACTTGGAAGGGTGTTTTGCCACTATCATATAAGATGTCTAATGACATACAATCTCGTGTCATTATAAGACGGGTTGTGCTCATCCACTCATTTGAGTATATTTACGAGCACTACCTATATAATCTTGGTGTTTGTTTGGAGTATAATACCCAATTAGAGACAGTGGGGATAATGATATGTCAAGAGAAGACTCACCATTGGAAAGAATATGATAGTAATCTTCTCTTTTTTTGGGGTCTATTGGGTCAACCAAGGATAATTTCGTGGCCATATGATATCTATCATAACCTGTACGCATGGCCTCCCATGTACGAAGGTTTCTTGAGCACTTCCCAAAGATTTTAATTTCTAAAACAGTTTTTGACTATACCTTTATGTGAGGTGTCATTATGAGGTGCTGTCCATGGTTGGGACATGAGTCACAGTTGGTATATATTTGTATTTAAACTCACAGTTTAAGTGTTGCCAAGATTCGCATTTCCATACAATTGTATTAATAAAGTTGTAATTGTTTTTGTATCATGTATTTTGGCGTACTCGAGAATGGGTTGGATGGAATGGACCTATTTTGGGGTTGTCACATCAACTGATATATATAAGTCATATATATAAATTAATTATACATATATAAGTATTAGCTTGTTACAAATTTTGTACTTTCAAAATTTACTTTGTATAATATGAGTCAATAACAATGGATAATATAATTTTATTATTAAAATGTGTTAGGTTCGAATTAATTTAGAATTAATGAACTATATTTAAAATTCATTATTTTTTTCTTATTATATTTATAATTGTAATTAGAGCATTCATTTTAAAATTAAAATTTAGAATTTCAAAAATGATGAAAATTTATTTGAATTGTAATTTAGATTATTGATTATTGTATTTATTAAAAATAAATAAATTAACATTCATTCATTAATACATAGTATACTTTAAAACTCGTTATTTTTTTCTTATTCTAGCTATAGTTGTAATTAAAGTATTCATTTTAAAATTTAATATTTCAAAAATGATAAAAACTTACTCAAATTATAATTTAAAACATTAATCATTATATTTATTAAAAATAATAAAATTAACATTCATTTATTAATAAACTTTACTTTAAAAAAAGACGGAGGTTTTGATAAATGAAACTACAGAGACTTTTATGCCGATACCCACCCAAAAGAACTCTCTCAGTAAAATAAAATAGAACGCTCTCTCTTCTACCCAGACTCATCTTCCTTAATATCCCTAACCTAGCTCTCTACCCGTCTGGCTATGGGTTAGATTTGCAGTGGTTTTGAATATCCCCTTCATCGGATTTAAATCCGTCTCGCTTTGGGTATGATTTTTATAGTGGTTTTTCATCTATTAGGTTATATCAACTCGAAAGCTTTAAATCTGTTTCGATTGGATTCGGTTCCTGGACTTCCTAAAATATAAACACATATTATACGTTCATTCTTTGGAAATTAGACTTTTCCGTAGTATGTTGGTTGTTTCCTTAAACGCACAGTAATGGTGTTGGTCACTGTCCCTCTCAAGTACCAGTAGATACATAGCAGATTTGGTTGTGTTTCTGTTGTATAAGTTAAGCATCTTTAGAAGAAAAGGGTATTCCATTTTCAAATTTAAGAAAACAAAAACAACTCAAGTATCAAATTCTAGAATTCTTTCAAAAGATTTTCTTCAAAATATATATTTTGATGAATTGTTAAATCCATTAACAAAAATTATAATAACACAACAAAAGTGTTGTTATAGATCCTATAATGATTGTTTTCACCGTCGCTATACATCTATAAATGTACACTTTTGTCAATAAATAATAAAAAGTCATAATAATTTAATAATTACCTATTTCTGTCCCTAAAATCGTCACCAACTTGAACACCAAGAACCCAGTATCTGAACATTACGCCACTAGCCTCACCAATCTTTTAGTCAAAGAAACTCTTAGTTTAAATCAACCAACAAAGAACTCAACTTCTTCAATTAAACAACATAAAACCTGCACTGCCCACAAATGAAAATCACCTCCTCCTTCCCTTTATATAAAAACAAATTAATACAGCTAATATTTGTTATTAAAACAAAAGGCACTACATACACACCTCAGACAGAAATTTCACAGTGTCCCTCTCAACTTAGCCGCCAAAGTCACAGAGCAAAGAAAAATAGCAACTATTAATCAAAAAATAGAAAAAGCCAAAAAATAAAACTTTATAAGTTTAAATTTGTCTTAAATAAAAAACATAAAAACAATTTAGATAAACCCTCTATCAACAAATACTAAAAAAATTAAAAAATAAGATTAAAAAAGGCCCAAAATGCCAAACCCAAATTGAATATGGGAAATTGGGAATTACCTGAAAATGGAGATGAAATGAACCCAACAAAAACCCACCTACAATGACCACACCTGTAATAAGAGACGGGGAAAGAAATATCAAAACAATGAAACAAAAATTGAATTTAATACAGAGATATTTGGGTAGATTAAAATCCCAAACATGAGTAAAAAACTACATATGAATGCAAAATTCATATTAATTTTAGTCAATACAATAACGAAAAAACATATTCAGGCCTAAAAAAATAATATCGCTTTTGCTGTTAAATCAATGAATAATGCACTTTCACACACATGTTCCAAATCGGTTCATCTCATCTAGATAAGTGTAATCCATAGTGATCAAGGGTCTAAGCAATGTGTCACTGCTAATGTATAACACCATCTAAATTTTAGGAGTTAAACAACGAATCATCACACAATACATATAAATAACTAGGGTAGACAGGAACAAAGTCCTTATATCTATATATAACTATGGGTAGACTAGAACACAATACAATTGGAAAGCACTATCTGCCTATTTGATCAGACCCAATATATGAGGAAGATGAAGGAAATGTATACGAATAAAAGTGCAAAAGTGCAAAAGTGCAAAAGTGCGTGTGTTATGAGAGAGAGATGTAGACCTTGGGCTCTTCATCAATGGCGGAGATGAGATCCGAAAGGAGATCGAAGCAGAGAAGAGGGTCAGGGGATTTATGAGCTGCGGATGCAACAGTAGACTCTAATTGTGCCACCAGTACTCCGAATCTAGATAAAGGCACGTTCTCTCTCACGTAAGCTTTGGACATAAAGATCAGGGCAGCTCAAGAACAGGGCCAAGAACACCATTAGCGACGAATTCGTCACCTAAGGCCTCTATAGCGACACTTAATTTTGAAAATTGATTATTTTAATTAAATAAATAGAAAAAATGGTTTTTAATTATTAAAAATACATAATAAATTCTGAAAAATTATTTTAAAGTCTGAAAAATAGTTTTTAATTATTTAGAGTATATTTCATAAATATTTAATATTTTTGGAATATAAATGGTATTTAATTTATTTAATTACAATATTAAATAAATTATTTAAAAATGATTTTAATACATGAAAAATCATGAAAAATAATATTATGGTATAAGAAAATATTTAAAGATATTTGCTACCATACCACACCATGACATGACCTTGGTGTGCGACCTCAAAGGCTATGGCGTATTCCAATACTATTCCGCTTTATTTCTGATCACTAGCCCTTTTCCAGTGGCTTCTATATTTATGAGTCACAAGTTCCCAACACTGACTTTCTTGAGATCCGAGTAGTTGTGAAAATCAAATACCCATTCTATCTTCTTTTTTCATTCTAGATATGCCTCTGGATCATTCCTCCAATGGAAAGTTAGAATCCATTTTGATGCTACTCACGTTATCATCTTCTCTATTTCGACCGCCCCTTTCTCTAGCACCTCTTTGCCTTCGATGTAGGAAATCAGTTTCACGATCATCCTCTCTATTGAATCCACCTTCGAAGTAATTTTCCTCCATTTTAGATTCTTATTGTTGTGTCCTCCCCTTTTTATGTGCTCCATGTGGCATTTGGGTCGATTCACCTCGGGTCTCACTAATCTGATCAAGACGTTCATTCATCATCTCTCATCTTCTATTCCATTCCTTATCCATAGCTTCCAACATAAACATCATATCAAATGTTGTGGAAGATTGATCTTCAAAAGTTCTTTTATCTTTGGAGCTAGACATATATTTCCAGCAAAACAAGGGTTAGTAGAAATAGTTTCCTCACCACTCCCTTACGTGTTTTTCGCTTCGAATCAATGGTTTCTACCTGTATGCACTCAATTAATGACTTTTTACCTCGATTAATCTCACTACTAAGCCTTTTACCTCTAAATATTCTCTCTAATTGGTTCTTTTCGAATTCACTTAGCAAAATTCTCGATTTTACTAGTCAATTTAAAATTAACTTATCACGAAACAAATTATAGAAGGTATGAATTCTCAACAGTAGCATGCAATCGACAAAAATCTAAAATCTGAAGAAAAAAAATTATACTTTTTTTTACCCAATAATTCTAACAGAAACTTAAAAGATAGATAACTTGCTAGATGACTTAACTTTGATACCAAATGATGGACTCTCACGACGCCATTAAGGTGAGGTGGTTATTGCCCGGATCGCTTTTAAAGACAAGTTGATAGAGTGAAACTCTCTCGACACCTCAACCCAACATCTATATTGAGAGGAGAACATTGGTACAATTGATCAAGCAATGAAATCTGCGTCTAATAGAACAACAACAACACCTAAACCTCGTGTTTATATTGAAACAAGAATCTCAATACAATCAACGATTGATGTGGTAGAAGACGCCACACACAACTATGAATTGTTGTATGATAAGTTAAATTAAATCTCAAAGAACAACTAATAAAATTAACTTTGGAATTCTTCAAAGAACCAAAAGTAGAGAATAATCTCACAAAAGTTTAATAAATTTGAATATTATTGAATGTTAATGTGAATTACATCCATAAGCCTTTAATAGTAGTAATTAAAACCCTAGAATTCCAATAAGGAATCAACAAGTGTTTTGGAATCAAATCTCTAACTAGAAGTGTTCAAATTACATTAGAAATTTGAAAAATATGCTAAAATGACCTAGTTTAGAAAGTAAATCTACGCCCAATATGTCAAAAACGCGTGAAAGAAACCAACTAAAAATTGACCAATTCGTCGGGGTGAATTTAAATGAACTGTGGGAATCCGTCGGGGCAGATTGAGCGTCGGGGCGAATCCAAAAGGCCTTGGGAATTTCCAGGGCAAATAAATATATAGACAAATTCGTCGGGGCTAGCTCATAACTCATTGAAGCGCATCTGGACAAAGAGGAATTAGTCGGGGTGAATTCAATAAGCAAACGAATACGTTGGGGGTGAATTCACTGATTTTTCAACTTTGAAATTTACTTTCCTTGCTTGTGTTGGATTGATCTGAAACATTTGTTTGGACCATATTAATGAACTTGGGAACAATTTCAACCTCCCTGGACTAAGTTGTCATGCTATTCTCATTCTACATTGCTTGCACCAAACCCATAAGTCATTCGTTGAAACGTTTAGCTCGCCCTCTCGTCACAGGTCCAACTGGAACTTGCACCGGATCCGATCCATGACTTCCATTTGAATTCCAACTAGGCATGTCATCATCACAAAGGTTGGTTTGGACTTGGAGCCAAAGAATTGGGAGACCATGTGTTATTTGCTAACAAATTAACATGTGATTTAATGAGAAGCTAAATAGGATGAATGACAAGTGGAGGGGCATGTGTACGTCATGTGTTGGTGATTAAATACATGGGATAAAGAAAGCCAAAATGGAGCTAGGAAGGAGGGAGTTCCGGATATGTGGAGCAAGGGGAAATATTTGATGACTCATGGGCATTATGTGGCACAAGACATATTGAATGCTAGTTTATCTTCTTAAGCCTTCTTAACCAATAAGTCCCAAGTGTCATCCTTTTAATCATTTACCCCACATGAGTTAGCTTAACCTAAGAGAATGGTTAGGTTAGTTGGTGGGAGATGAGATGAGTTAATTCTCCACACGTATCTAATCCATTTCATTTGCAAGAGACAAAAGAAAGAAGAGATAGAGACTCTCGGATAGAAGAGAAAAAGAGGAAGAAGGAAAGAGCAAGCTTGATTCAAGCTTTGATCATATAGCAACAAGAACAAGAAGGAAGAACCCTAAGAAGGTAAACCTAAAATCCTAGTTTCATTATCTTTCTTTAAAGCTTTGTAAATTAGCATTGATGGAGGTTGAAGGTGATATATGTGAGTATGTTTGTAAACTACCCTAAAGATGCATTAAAAGTAGAACAATAATGAAAAACACAAACCTATGCGTAAGGATGGAAAATGGACTAATAGTGGAATGTTAAGGGCTGATTTGGGGCCAATTTGTTTGAACTTTTCCAACAAATATGATCCGAGTATAATTAGAAAATTATAATTTGAGAAGGTTCGAATAATTATCGAACTTTAAAATGCTTTCATATTTGACTCATTTATATTTTGAGTGAGTTCGAATCGAACTTTTTCGAAATGAAGATTTAATCGAAATTCAGAATCATTTCTTTCATTTCTTTTACTTTAATTAAAGTAGAACAAATAATGAAAAACACAAACTTATGTGTAAGGATGGAAAATGGACTAATAGTGGACTGTTAAGGGCTGATTTTGGGCCATTTTGTTGTGGTGTCCCGAACCTAAAAATTTAGTTCTGTAATGATGGGTTATGCTCTTATGAGTTATGATAATAACCCAATTAGAACGAAGCAAAAAGAAGTTAAAATAAATTAATGGTGAGTGTTTTGGTAAAAAATGTTGAAAACTGAAATCTAGTGGGCTGCTGGCCTTTGAGAAATTTCGGGGCTACTTTATATTTCTAAAAAACTTTGGTTTTTTGGGGGTGTATAGTACACTGGATAAGGAATCCATAGCCTCCAGAACGAACTCATTCCGAATTCGGACGATCGAGTTATGACGTTCCAAAGTAAACACATCAAAACTGTCTAATCTGGAAAATCATATTCGGATCTACTGTTTATATGAATTTTCTGGACTTGTGTGTTCCAAATTTGAAAATAGTTAAAGCATAAGAGTTGTATCCACGAAAGTTAGCTTCGTGTGGGCACAAGAATCGCTCAAAAATATTTTGAAACAAATTAATTATGACATTTCTAATGAGAGAGGGTATAGCTAACAAGATTTCGTAACAATCTGACCTTAGTTGTAAGAGGTAAAAACATGTTTTTATTGAAGGAGGACCTTGAACTAGGGCCTATATGAGAGTAAAGTATACTATGCTGTGGACTTTATGCCGTGGACTTTACGCGGAGATCGAGTAATACGTCTGGCTAATACGTCTAAAGAAAAAACTTATTTCTCGTGGACTTTATGCTGAGTTTTTTTTTTTGAGAAATCATCAATTTTACCAGTTCAAGTCTCATATTATGACTCCTTTCAGCTACAAAAAAAAACACTCTTTTTTTTGAATTATTTATTCCAACAAAATAGTCATTATTCTATTAGTAGTAGTATAAAATGATTAAGCCTGATAACTTACTATTACTGTGATCCAATGAAACAAATTATTTATTCTATTTAATTTCTAACATCCTTTAACTTCTATCTCTATTTTTATTATATCTTTTCTCTCTCTCTCTAACGAATATTGACATGGGAGATAATTAAATATTTATTCATTCTGTTTCAAATTATAATGTGTTTGACCTTTTATTTTTATCACTTGCTCTATCCCTTTGAAAAGTAAGAGTTCCTATGATTTTTTTTAACTCAAGCAATTTGTTTAACTTAAACAATTCGTTTAACTTAAGCAATTTGTTTAACTTATGCAAATATTATTAACCTAACTTGTGCAATAATCATTTACAATTGTAGGCTCTTAATGACAATAAAATTCCTTCAAACGAACAAACACTTGCCATGGGTCCAATCAGAGAACAAGTCAGTCGCAATGTTTATAAAGTAATTAAATGGTTGTAACTTCCACAAGAAAGTTTATGTTGGGGGTGAAAGAACAACTAATACTAGTGTGTGCGGGTGAAAAGAGATTGTTACAACAAAATTAGTCGTGACTTCTACGGAAAATTGAAGGATATTATTGAGATATCGTACAAGGGTGCCTATGGAGGTCAAATTAATATGTTTAAGAGTCAATGCATGGTTTGACTCGGAAAAAAGGATAAGGGTCGATTGATATAGAAACGTGTGAATGACCTCTTTGTGTTGCCAACTCAAGTACTACAAGTCCACCTAGTGTCATTAGAAAGAGTGAGACCACCCGCGGATTGGTAAGTTGTCATTCATACTCCCACAAGAAGTAGGTTTCAATTAGAAGAAGGAGATATCTACCTCCTTTAATAAATTTTGAGGATGATAATCAATTAAATTAGTTAAAGTGTAAAGGTGATGACGATGAACTGAATGCTAAGACTGTAGAGCATTTAAATAGACTCAGTGAGTCTGACGAAGAAAAATTCTCAAGTGAAACTGAGGTTGAGGAATAGCAAAGCAAGGCTCTTAATTAGAATATATTTTTTCCCCGTCCTTCTATACCGCAGAATCGTACAAATTATAAATAGTTATAGAACTCACTCCGTGTAGGATCCTAATTAGCAATCCTAAAGTTTATACAACCCGATCGTCACTACACAATTTCTATCAAAAATAATCGTGATGTGACCAACTATAACAACCGTGTGGATGATGAGTATCTACTAACCATCAGACTTTGCTTTATCCTTAAGACTGTGTTTGTAAGTTTTATTTTGAAGGAGAGGGAGAGAGAAGAGAAGGAAAAATAATTAAAATTCTTCTAAATATTATGTTTGTGAATTTTTTTAGGAAGAAAAAGAGGGATTTAAAGGTAAACTTAATTTCATTTTTTCCTTAAAATCCCTCTCCTACAAAAATATGAAAGATTTGAAGGGATAGGAAAGGAAGTATTTTATTTTACTTATAATAACCTTTTAAAACAACTAATATGATAATTTTGTCCCTATAATTAACTATTATAAATCTCATTGAAAATATGATTCTTTTTCATATTATTGATACTCTATTTTTCAATCTTTGTTGACTTTTGAATGGATTATAGGAGTGAACTGACATAGGTTTCCATGTCACTGATACACGTATTCTTCTTCCTTGAACAAAAGACGTTATCACTAGGGTGGGTCCACCTCACAAGCAACAACTTGAATCAAATCAAAACTCTAACATAATTATCCTATAATATAATTGTCATTGCCTTGTGGGTAAGCCATAGCAACAGTGTCGGTTCTCAGTGATAGACACATAATTCATACATTTTATTATCTCTAATTTTGTCTTTTTAATTGCATTAGTTTATAAAATTAATATGTTTTATTTTATTTTGTAGGATTTAATATTTGTTGCAATAAAGTCAAAATCTTGGTGATCAAGCGATATTTAATGCTCTTATTCATGAAAGGAATATCTAAGAAGAATCCTGCAAGGAGAAGGAAATAGGTGGAACAATCTTGGTGTGCAAGTCAAATTCAACAAGAGAAAAGAAAGTCTATCTAGAAGATCTTTTTATCTAGAAGATCTCTTTGAGAAGTTGATTGTCACTAGGAAGTTGAAACCTACTTGGAAAGGGAACAAAAGTGTTCAAGTTCAATGAATCTAAATTAGCGTTCAAAGTTATTTTCCATATAAATAGGTTTCTTGTTTTAGAGAGAATTAATGCATTAGGTATTGTATTAGTTTAGGTTAGGAGTAGGAGTATATTAAATTATTTTCTTCATTATACGTTCATTGGATATCGTTAATTAAAGGGAGGTTTCTTATTTAATTTTAATCTTCTTCTTTTCTTTATTTAAGTTAGTTTAATTATTTTTCATGTCTAGCTAATTTCTTTTATCTAGGAGGAAGATGAAATTAAATAATTATTCATGATAATATTTTTAATCTCTTCTGTTATTTATGCTTTCATGTTTAATTAATTTCGCCTTCATGTTTCGTTATTGAAATACCTTCGTTTTATAGTTTTTATGTGATTTTAAATTAATTAAGAGGTTTTGATAGATTATTGTTAAGATAAATATGAGTTTTTCATAATCCATGATTGCTCAAAGAAGTTTTGATGAGTTATAGTTTATCCTTAAATTTTCATAGTCTATGCTTGCCCACGTTAATTGTAAAATTACTAAATTAAAGGGAATGGAGATCAAAATCATAGTTGAGTTATAAAAATAGAAGAGATTGAATTATATGTTATGTTTATTATCTAATGGATTCGGATTCCTAGATTGTTTCCTCATTAATTATTTTCATATTCTAGTTAATTAATTCTCAATCTTTATTTCTAATTCGCCTAAATTAGATATTAAAGAAACATTAAAATTAATTCTCTAGTCTTTATGGGTTCAACCTGTACTTGCGAGTTCTTAAATTTGACACTGTGCACTTGAAGTTACAAATTTTTAACACATCAAGTTTTTGGCGCCGTTGTCGGGGACTAAAATTAATTTTTATTTATTCGAATTAGTTTTAACTCTAATTTTTTTCAGGATTATTGAAGAGGATCGAAGGAGCGAAAAGATAAAGATTTTGTTGCCACGCTTTCTTCGGTACTTCGTATCTCCATATATTTTTTAAAAAAAATAGTAGTTTAGATTTTTTTAACATTTTTTAATTAATTTGCCGCATTCATGCGTTCACTCACGTAGAGCACATCATGTTAGGTTTTTTATTTTTTATTTTTTGTCAAATATAACCTGGTGATTGCTGAAGGATTGAGGTACGTCAAAATTTTTCCTTCTTTCATAATTCACATAGTTTTAGGACACTTTATTTGTTTATAATTTTTTTAATTTGTGCATCTTCATCTTTAATCTAGCTAACAATAAGAGCACAACATGTAACAAGATAAGGTGGGGATTTCATCACCCTTCCTTGGCCCACAAACAACCCAATTTGTATTTTGCATGACCATGACCTAATAAAATCATGTAGACGTTGGCCCCTAGGACTCTCGAGCTCAATTAGGACACGTGACTCCAAGAGGAGGCTAAATTTTAAATTAATCAAACAACTGGTGTCTAGGCACGTAGTTCATGAATGATGTTTATAATAGAATGAACAAATTTAGATTTCGAGAAGAAAGCCCATATCAACTACAAGATCATACTCTATCTTGGCTCTGATACCAAATATGCCAAGATCATATAGAGATTTTAAATACAGAGAAAAGCGGAATATTATTAAGCAATAAACAAACTTACATAGAGATTAAAGCTTGAAAGCTTGAAATCTTCGAACAGAACTTGTAAAACTCACAAGAAAACTTAGGAAATAAACTCAATACAAATTTTTGGATGATCTCCAATAAGCGCAAACCTATCCTCTTATAGGAATGAGGAGAAACATAATTATTACAACAGACAAACAACTTTTACAAAGGAATCTACTTTTACAAAAGCAGAAAAAAACTTTAAATAAAGCTGCTGACGCGTGTCTTGGATAAGCCTGTTTAGAAATCTATCCAGATCCAGAAGCTCTTCGTCTTCTTCATCTTCTCCCTCTTTGGATTGATCTACTAAACAGATGGTTTCTATCAGGAACATAGAGACCCATTTACAAAATTGGTCTATCCCAAAAACTCCCACATCTCAAATTTATAATAAAGGAAGTTTTTTGTTTAAGTTCGATTATATTATCAAGTCTGTTGAACAGTCACTTCCTATAACTCAAGGTCATATGACTGTTGAGATGTTGCCTAAGAGGCTATTGGAAGAAGCCGTTGAAAGAGGCTATAAATATTTACATATCGGGTTAGTTCAAGTGGCGGTTAAACCATTAACCAGAATTGGCCTTCCTACTTCTTTGCTGTTATGCTTAAGAGACAAAAGACACTTAAAGTTTAATGATTCCTTGTTAGGATGCATAACTTCATCTCTTTCTGAAGGACCGGTTTACTTTAATATCTCTTTTTACACAATACTAAAACTTTACGAACTTGCAAACGTTGAGTTTTGATATGGTTCCTTTATCCTCTTTACTTGATCTCTGAATACTATTACAATACTCAAGAGTAGTTTTTAAAACCTTAACTCGAACTTCGTCTCTAATTTAGAAACGTCGATCATGTTTTTGATATGGTTCCTTTATCCTCTAACATAGCTAAAATAGTTTTAATATATGATAGATCTATATTAAGGTTATGAATACTATTACTTGAGATCATCATAGTATCTTATATTAATCTATAAGAGTAGTTTTATTAAAGATTGTAGAGGAGAAACTACAGAGAATAAATATTATTTTTAAATTTTCAAATTAATCCTTTTAAAGCTAATATTTCAGTCCTAAAACTTTAAAGTGGGATGAGATAGCTATTCCTCAAAATTGGACATCTTGCAGGGACGGTACCTAAAAGGGTACAAGGAGCAAATCATCAATTAGAAGATGTTATAGAGAACTCACGTTATATATATATATATATATGATCTGTAAATATCGATTTGGAAATAGTAGTTCTATTCGTCTCAATTTAGATTTAATCACGTGAATAAAAGACATCCAACATTCCTCAAAGGAATATAGAGAAATGTCAAGACGATACGCCTTCTTTGCAAGGAGTAATTAACCAACTGTTTGTAATATAACAAAACTCAATAAATGGTATCAGAGCCAAACCTTTATGCAAATTATTAACGGGCGACTCAATGATAAGCTTAATATATATACCAACATATATGATATCAAGGTAAAAGAAACTCCTTACAAGTCGAGGCAATTAGAATTGGAATTGAATTCCTAATGATAACTAATGGAGTTGAAATTGTATTCCATCTTTCCTTAAATAAAGGAGTTTATTTAGATATGAAATAAGATTTCATATTATTCAAAATAAAAAGAGTTTAGCCCTAACATCATAATTAATTAAAATAAAGGAGTTTATTTTGATTATAATTTTGATTAAAATAAAATAGTTTATTTTATTCAAAATATGGGATAAATTAAAATAAAATAGTTTTATTTTGATTTAAATTTTTAAAGGGTTTATTTTGATTCAAAAATAGATTTTATACTAACTAAAGCCCATTAAATGATATCAATATATATATTTATACTCTTAACGATTAAATGTGATTGGATTTAGTATGGAGCTAATTTTTCTTAATGTAAATTCTATCTCTATATATGCACTTCCCTCGATCACGCCGATCGAGGTTTCTATTTATTTTAAATAGTTTTTTAGAATTAATTTTGAAAATTAGAGATCAAGGAGCAAGGAGGCGTGAAAAACTATAGTTATATTTTATTATTTGACCTTTTGGTTCAAAGAATAGAATAAAGTCCAGAGTGGTATTTTTTGCAATGCTTATACTATATATATTATATATTATGCAAACATGCTTCAGATGTTCTCGTATTTTATATATATATATATATGCATGCATGCATTAAACAAGATGAGACGAATTAATAACAAATTAAGTCCTAAGCGTTCAAAGATATTTGGAATATCGAACGTCAAGTATTAAGTATTTAAGATGTTAATTTATCACAGCTTATAAAGAAAAAATCAAGTCGAACTTAACTTGGATAATTTTGATCAAAATTTCATCTTTAATTAGATTTTGCGAACTATATAAGTGAGGTAATATAGTTTGAAGAAAATAATAGGGAGATACCAATTTAAAACAAGAATGTTAAAATGTTGTTAATTACAAATTCGCTTTACAATTTTACAATGTCTAAATTACTATCAACGCAAGCATATTAGATGCTAAATTAACTGCATCAATTAAGCGGATAAGTTAAGGAATTTGAGAATATTATATGTCCTTGTCGCCTTATCCTGCAGTAGTTGCAGAATAATGCCTCGAGGAAGACATTGCTACTTTTTCTTAAGCCTCGTCGAGATGTAAACTATGGATGTCTTACTATATTCCACGCACATCAAGGAAAATGTTCAATTTAATTGATCAATTAGAATGACAGAGTTTTGTCATGGATGGAGAGTTGAGCTAAGATTTGATCTTACTCACTCCGGACTCCTTTCACAATTGTTGTGAATTTTCATATGAACAAGCTAGATATCGCCCATTTGATTTGCTTAACATATTGAAAATGTTGAGAGTCACTTTTCAACCAAGAAAGATCAAGTTACTGGTAGGGGCCAAAGGATCTTTACGAAAGAAGAAGCGATTCAAAGAAGGTATATAGAAAGGCATAAACAAAGGATAATTTCATGGACTTTGGAAAGAAAAGCTGCAAGAACATCTTGCAGAGGCTAACCAAAAGAAGCTTAGTGAAGATTTGTTTTATAATACAAATTTGTTCATGATTTAAAATAAATTTTTCTTTAAATCAAGGTTCTACTTGGGTATTGGATACCAACTTTGGTTATCATAAATATAGATTTATGAAGGGACCATGAAGTAGAAAGCTAAACAAATATAAGTAATCATATGTATGAAAATGTAGCAAAGGTTGCCATATTAGCCATAGAAACTTATAGTTTAGCAATGCCTCTGAAGCAAATCTATTAAGTCAATAAGTTGTTATCAGTATTCTAGTTCTTGTTAGAAATATTATTTCATTTTATTATTGGACAATAAAATTTTGGTATTATAATTAAGAACAATTGTTGTTCTATTTATAATAATAATGTTTTGTATAGAAAATGAATATTACTTAATGGATTTTGTATACTGACTTACATGAAAATAATTTTTGCATATTGAACAAATTAGTATAAGAAAAGGAGATGATCATTCAAAGAGTTGAAATGTGTATTTCTTTGAAATACAAGTGTGAATTATTTGAAAGGTTCAAAGAATTCAAAAGTGAAACAAATTGGCAAAGTATTAAGATTCTTTTGATTAGATCAAGGAATAAATACTTGTGCAATAAGTTTCTAGATCATCTCAAATGGTTTTCTCATAATGGACATATCCCGATCATAATAATTGATTGATGTATACGAAAGAAAAAATCGTACCTTGTTGGACATGGCATCCCATAATGATTTTACTGACATTCCAAATTATCCTTCTATACAAGTCATTGTCCTGAAATGGTCCGTGATATCTCTGAAAATGGTAACCTCAAAATTTATTTGAAGACTCCATAAAGTTATGGGTGAGGAGATTCTAATCTTAAGTATGTTAAGATAAAGGGTTGTCCAACTTATGTGAAAAGGTTTCAAAAGGATAAGCTTGGGACAAGATTTATGCAAGTACAATTTGTGGGACATCCTAAAGTAAGTTTAGGGTATATGTTCTATAATAGGTGTTTGTTGCGAAACACGCCGCCTTCTAAGATAAATGTGTTTATTATTGAAGGGGCTAGTGGGAGGATAATAGATCTTGAAGAGTTCAATAACCACAAAACACTATAAGTCGAATAAGAGGAACCGTAGATAGACTATTGTACCACAACAGAAATCGTAAATACAGGAATAGATACCAAAGATACCTAGATGGTATGGATTCATCATGGATGATGATGATGAGGTACACATCATAGAAGATGATGATCCGAGTTACATTCGATTTAAGACTTAGTGTGTACTCAAGGCGTCGTGGAAATTTCTAGTATTATATGTTGATATACTACGGATGAGGAATTACATACCAATGCTACAATCAGTAAAGATAAAGTTGTCTAAACATTCCTCCATGAATGATTTGGAAGAGTATCTTAATTGGGGATATAAATCTATATATAGATTTTTCTTAACGAGAGCGTATATTCATTTGATCTTTAAAGTGGTTTAGCATGGCAAACTCAAAGAGATATCTCATGTTGATGAGCCGTGGAGTGTATCTCTCTTAATAGTCCCCATAGACTCGAAGAAGAGAGATCGCATGAGTGACAATCATGTATGCGATGAAATGTACGAGACTGGCTGATGTTGATCGATCGTAATACGGAGAAGTTCACTATGAGTCGGTAAATGAAGTCGCAAGTTGATTGTTTGGATTAAAAGTTCATTACAGAACTAGGAATAGTTCCTAAGTCTCATCTTGGATCTAAACATGTGTTGTGGCACTTTCATTTGATTATTAGAATCATTGAAAGATGGGAAATCACTATAGAGATAGTGGACTCTCATGAACAACATTACATATCCATTAACTAAAGCTTATCCAATGACGGGATAATCGTCCTTAGAAGAAGAGTATGAGATACCACCATGGCGATTGGCTTTAGTGCAAGTAGGGAGAATTGAAAGTAGTATGCACACAAGCCAATCATGTTTGATGATAAAGCATATACTTTGTAACAATCTTATTCATTTATTAATAAAAGTATTAATTTATTAAAGGCTTTTAATTATCTACATGATCTTTGTTTTATAATATGTGATAAACCCATAGTTTTAAGCAATGCTTTTAAAATAATGATGATGATCATTCTAATGAGATCTAAATTCTTAGAAAGCTTAAAACTAAAATAGTTCTAATCATTGGATTACTAAATTGGGGATTAGTGAATCCGGATAGATTGGTACATCGTTGCTAAATTAGCTTTCATTGGATGAGGATGATTGATCTCATGATCATTTGTGTGGAGACACTAAAGCAAGTATGTAGGTGCTTATTAGAGAATAAGTTCATTTGAGCATTGGCTCGCTAGGAATACCTAATGGAGTTTTATTTGCTGTCGATAGAATTCTGTAGTGATAGTAAAGTACAAGTGATCCTTGGACTTGAGATCATCATAGTATCTTGTGTATGATGAGTTATACATTGACTTATTCCTTAAGACCCTTAGGGTATATCAAAGGGTATCTTGGGTATAATAAGTTGTACATGGAGATAATGTATGATCGATAAAGAATCTACCACTTCTAATAAAAAAGAGAAATGTCCTATGTGATTCGATAAATGACAACCCAAAGAGTCCTTGGCTAAGGCGAGAATGAAATTAGAAAGGAGTTTCTAATTTGAATTATCTGAGTTGTGCATTTAAGAGTCGAAATACATATAATTAAATAAAATAAGACTTTGACGGTAATTCCATGTCTTTATATTTAATTGGGACGTTGTATGGTGGAAGGATTGAATTATACAGTAACTATTTACTTTCAAAGGTTCTTTAATGATTAATGTTGAAATCTATATTATCCGGAAGTCGTTGATCGCTAGGGAGGTTTATCACTTATGTAGAATAAATATTATTTAAATAAATTAATTGTTTAATTTATTTATTTAAATAAGATTAGAATTGTTCTAATTGATTTATTCACAACCGGTTTAATATGGAGAACCTAAAGGGTCACACCATAAAAGGAAGAATAATTATTTAAGAAGTTAATGGCATAATCGTAATATATATGTTAAGTATATTTAATTTAATCTATAGTGATAGAATAAAATTAAATAGCTTAATATTTATTATTTAATATTTTGAAATATTAAATATAAATTAATAAGATGAGTCTTATTAATATTATTACAATTATTATTATTTTAATTTCTAAAAGAGTTTAGGAATTAATTTAATATAAGTACTCTCATTTATTCCTAATTGGATTAGGAAGGAAAATTAGTTAAAGGAGTTTAATTAATTATCCCTAATAAGATTAGGAGCCTAATTAATTAAAAGAATTTAATTAATTAAATAAAACCCAATTTCTTAATTGTTAAGGAGGGTTGCCACATCAATAAATAAGAGGAGTCTTATTATGGGTGGTATGGGTTGTTGACTTTTCAACATACGTAATAATTCAATTGTTGGGAGAGTACACCTTTTCTATAGAGATAGAAAACTAGGGTTAAACATAACACCCATCTTCTTGAATTTTATTCTTCCTGGTGGATCACCTAGAGAGCCAAACATTTGGGTGGCTAACGTTGATCAAAGGAAGGAACCAAACCCGGTGGATTCAAGATTGAAGCGAAAAGGATTTGGAGGTGAACTTGTACACGAGGAAGCTTCGATCTTCAAGGGTATGATTTATTCTTTATCTTTTCGTTTAATTAATAATTATGCATAAAGGATGATCCAGGGTATATGGTTTGTAAATTTTTAAACTCGATTTTACACGCGCTTAGCTTTTTATGCAATTTGATTGCGTTCTAGAATATAACAAACCTAACACATTCCTCAAAGGAATATAGGAGAAATGTCAAGACGATCTACGTCTTCTTTGCAAGGAGTAATTAACCGACCAGACGATCCTGTCAATCGACCAACATATATGGTAGAAACTCCTTCTGAAGTCGAGGCACCTAGAGCTCAGAGCCCTACATCATCTGACTTTGGATACTCTGAGAGTATTTATACTCTTAACGATCAGAGTATGGAGCTAAAACGTTCTTTGCTGAAAACTATGTTTAATTCTGAAAAGAATGGAGAAAAAAGAATGGTTTTTTGCCTCTTATTCTCTAGAAAATCAAGATTTCATTAGAAACATTTATTATGATTTCTTAAAAGAATCAGGGAAAAATGTTGATTTCTTTGTTTTTCTCAAGCATTGGAGCTATGCAAAAGGTTATAATTTCCCTTTGGGGGGGGGGGGGGGGTTAGTAGCACAAAGATGAAAGTGGCCTCTACCTCTTTTAATATGGTGGAAAATTCCTACAGAAACGCCTAAAGGATGTGTGGTTATTCAATTAGTTACCGTACTCACGGAGAGACTCCCATCTTTCTTACACTTACCTGGCTAGTGGAGTGATTAATTTTGAATTTGGTGGACCTTAAGGTGTAACTTGGAACAGTTAGGAGACGTCTAGATTTTATTTAGGATAACCGTAGAATATTAAGGATTTTAATTTTAATTTTTTTATTATATTTTTTGTGACTTTCGTGGTTAGTTGTCTATTTATTTTGTGATTTGTGGAAAAATGGATTCTTATTATAGTTGGAATAATAATTTTGCTTGGAATCAAGAACCCTATGAAAATTTTAATGCACACCAAGTAAATCAATTTTTTCCAACTTGTGAAAATTCTTATCTAAGTTCATATCCATATCCATATCCATATCTATATCCATATTCGGATCCATATCCTCAATATCCACAAGAATTATCAAATGAAGAAGATGAAAGACTTAGTGCCTTAGAGAAAACTATAGAAGTTTTAATGGAAAATCAATTTTTCATTGATCAAGTTATATCTAGTCTAGAAATTCAAATGAATAGATTAGCCACCATAATAAATGAACAAGAGTTGGGTGAATTTTCTAGTAACTCTGAGGTTAATTTTGAAAGTTTTGATGGTTGTGGAAATGATGAGGAAAATGAAAATCTTATATTCAATTCTACACAGTTTGAGTCAAGTGAATTTGAAGAGTCTAAAAAATATGAGTCTATGCCTAAAATTGATCATGTTGCATTTGATGAGTCTGTTGAAAAAATTTATAAGCCTAAAGCTCCATACCCTGAAAGACTTATTCCTAAAAAACCACCTAGTGATTTTTTGGACCAACCCATTAAAGTAAACATGATCCAAGAGTTGTCAATGACCCAAGAAATAATTGAAAATAGACTCTTGATTGAAAAAGATCCAATTGATTTTTTCTTAAATCACATTGACCAAAATTGGAATGAATCTGAATATTTAGATAAGGTCAATGAGCTCTTGAGATCCACTACAAATATGTCAACTAAACTAGAACATGTATTTGAACCAATTTTTCTATCCTTTGAACATGTTAGTAAAAGTTTTCTTGAGGTAAATTTTAAGCATAACTGTGATGAAAATTCTGACTATTTTCAATTTCCTAGACCTCCTGAAAATAATGAAAAGTTCACACTCAATTACCCATTTGTATCATTCATGTATAGTCACATAATTTTTAGAATTTATGAAATTTATAGATATGTACATTTGTTTTCTTTCTCACCTCATTTTCTTGCAGAATAAAAACCCCACGTACAAGGTATAATTCCATATCTTTGTTCTCTATTTTAAATTTGTATACATTGAGGACAATGAGTGATTTAGGTATGGGGGGAGTATGTTTGTATTATTGTATTAGATTATTTTTTAGGAAAATAGATTTAAAAAAAACAAAAACAAATTAAAATTTTTGTTTGACTTTTTATAGATTGAATTAATACTAATAAGTGTCCGTGGAGTTCAAATTCATGAGTAAGATTAAAAGATTTAAAACTCTTGAACCTTTGATAAGGTACGAAATCTAGTTTGAAATACCATCTAGAATAAAATTGATTTTATAAGCATTTTTTGCACTTCACGTTTGCACTAATTCTTAGTTGTGGGGTATAAACCATGATAAGTAATTTCAAGAAAAAAAAAAAAAATTGAAAGAAATAAAGTTGGAAAAAGAAATAAATAACTGTTTCAATGTCCATTGAACGAAATAATTAGGTATCCAAGCCTTATGAAGCATCGATATTCACGCTGAAAAGTGTGATGGATAAAAGCAGCTTGACTAGTCTAATTTTGTGACCTTTGTTACTCGAGTTAGTGTAGCGTCCCCAAATCTGGGTACCTTTTTACCTCGGACCTGGTACGTCACGATACATCATTTCTATAACTATTGTGGAAGATATAAACATAAATTATTTATACAATAAACTTTTATAACATAATCCCCAAAGTCTACAACCTTAACTTAATTCATACATTCAATAACTTAAAATATTTACAAGGTCATTTGCATCAGATAATTTAATAGGTCTAACTGCATAATAATCAAATTCTAAAATTTGCCTTTTTGCCTATGCCTTTATTCGAGCCTTCATCTTAATCTGAAAAATGTTATCATGATATATCAAGGGTGAGCAACTACTTTACCCAACAAGTTTAAATACAATAAAGATATATTATGATTGAAAGAATGAATAGGCATTCGAATTTTTCAACAATATAATATTTGTGAAAGAGCATGAATCAAATTTCAATACATGAATGATTGAATTAATAACGCTGAGTGGTTAACAATGATCCTGAACAAATACTTTGGTGATGAAGGGGATCAGCCTTTCATACTTGATAAACATATGCAATGTGCACTAAGTGCGAATCAATAATCATGGATGTGGAATAATTGTCAATAATTAAACCATTAGCATTCTAGAAAATTATTAACTCAAGTTTGAGTTAGAAAACTTGTCTTTACCGCTAATTACCGCTAAGCAATCTAATTTAGTCTCTTATTAAAGACCTATCATTAATAAGATCGATATTCTAGTTAGCATAATACACTTTATATCACAATACTATTACTCGAATAATAAATTAGCTAATATTTAGCCACGTTATCAAACATTGAACAATTCTTTAACTCATTAGTAATATCATTATCCCTTAATAATATTTTAATCACTTAATATTATTAATAATATTTTAATTATACTCCTTTAATATAATCTTAATCATTCACAAATATTATTAACCATTTAATAATATTTTAATCATTATCTAATATTATTAATTATTTAATAATATTTTAATTAACTAATATTATTAATCATTTAATAATATTCAAACCATTTACTAACATTATTAATCATTTAATAATATTTTAATCGTTATCTAATATTATTAATTATTTAATAATATTTTAATCATTATCTAATAATATTTTAATCGTCTAATAAAGGTCTCACACATTTTAAGATGCATATATTTTACATCTTGAAGCTTAAACCATTTATATTCCTTTTTAGAAATATATTATACTTTTACTCGCAAATTTGAGATTTAAACATCTAATACATAGCTTTTATAGTAAAGCACAACTTACTATATCATTTCCTTTATTTATATTATTTTTATATCTTTTTGATAGCTCATAAGTTAACTCGGCCCATTACCTCATACATAAATATTCTATTTCATTAGCAAATTAGTTTCGCACTTTGCTTCATAAATAACTCACATCCTTGCTTCGTATATATATATTAAATATATGAATATATACGCCATAACATAAATCTTAGCTCAAAATTGCCATTTTGAACTCCGAAAACCTTTATTTCATCACTTTCATGTACATTACAATTTTCTAATGGTTCCACACTTTTCGTTTCGTTATAAAACCATTTTCACATACTATTATTGGCTTACCGCTCTTAAATATGTAAATTTAAATTTAAATTATATTTTAATTTATGTCAGTACTGAGTTTTCGTAGCATAACTTATCACATAACGTCAAAACTTATCTCTTGGGACTTTATTAGACTTAACATTGCTTACAATCTAGCTCAAACAAGATCCGAAACGTCGAACATCAAAACAGCTCATAGCGGCTACGCTCGGCGTCGCCCGTTTTTATGTTCTTACATGCTCCTTCGCTCATTTTTAATTCTCAAACCATTATTCAAATCGCGGCGAATTTCTAGTATGTTATAGACCTTATGACATAGTACATTTAAAAATTTCTAACCGCGAAAACAAGCTACCAACATTGACCAAAATAGCACTCAAAAAGACAAATAAGCGATCGCACCAAGAAGTTGTGGCTTAAGATGGCATAAATATTGGTCAAACATCAGGTCTTGTCTTTCTTGCCGCATAACGAATGAGCAACTTTGCGACTTTCTCACGCTTTACTCGTAACTCCAATTAATCTTATTTTTGGATATGTTATACATGGCATACCAAAGTATTTTTTAAAAATATCACCCAGTAATTTAGGACCTCTTAGGCAACCTAAAACAGGTCCCAAAAATGTCCACTCGCAACAGTTTTCATCTTTTTTCCCAGATTTTCCCTCTTTCGCTAAAACAGTCATAAATTTTTCGTTTTAAAATATTTTTAGGCGATTCTTGAGCTCACGTAAAGCTAAATTCTGGGACTACAACTTTTATTCTTTGACCATTTCCAAATTCTAAACATAGAATTCCAGAAATTCCGTGTAAAGGGACTGACCCGAGTTGGTTAGACAGTTTTGACGCGACTACTTTGAACGGTCATAACTCTTTGCTCCAAAGTCGGAATTAGTCCGTTCCAGGGTCTATGGAAAGCTTATTCAGTGTACTATAACATATCAAAAGCCCAGAATTTTCCGAACATCCTAGCTAATCCCGAATGTTCTATTTAGAGGCAGCAATCACTAAATTTTCTAAGTTTCAAAAAACAATTTTACTTTTCTCTTCTTTGATCCAACTTTTAACACACAAAATGTTTAGATCTACACATAACACACACTAAAATATGTACATCAAAAGTTTTTAAGTTGAAGATCATAACTTGATTATTTCATCAAATCAAACAAAATAAAAGGAATAAACTAAACTAGGATTTCATACCTAGATCACGTAGCTCTTCTCCTTCTCTTCACACAATATAAGATGAAGCTAGGGAGTATGAAAAATTTCTCTTCTTCTTCCTCCATAGGGCTGCTGACTTTGCTCTCTTTCTCTCTCTAATTTTCTTTATTTAGCTTTTTGGTGGAGAATGAAATAAAAGGGGTTAAATGCAAAATCGACCAATCAACTTTTCTGATATTTGGGTATTGAGCCTCTTTCTTCTAGTCAACGCAAACTGAGCCCTTTTCTAGTAAAAAATTTGGACTTTGAACTCCGAGGTGCCACATGTGCGTTGACCTGGTGATGTGGCACACGTGGCGCCTACGTGGCACATGTCACCAGGTATGACGTGGTATTTAATAATAAAATTTGACACTTGTCCAATGACATGGCAGGTCTTTTAAATTTTTCTCAAAACTTGCCTCTCCTCAGACTCGAACACACGACCAAACATTGGAATTTTAATCATTCTACCACCCGAGCACCACGGGCCTTGCTGTTAGTAATCTGCAAGGAATAAGTTTTATATCAAAACATGACATTTCCCCCAAAACAATTAAAACACTTACATATTTACAAACAACATTCATTCAACTCTTCAGACAAAGTCTAACCCTCGATTTTGTTCTTTGTCTTTCTCTCTCTAGTCTAACTTTTGCATGCACAGAGAAAAGCTAGGGTTCCAAAATTTCGTCAAATCGAGGGTTTGTAGTGGGGATACTAAAGTGATTCGAAGGATCTGAAAGTGCTTTTGTGGTGGGGGAGATGGTGTAAGTGTCTCAAAATCCCTATTTATTGATTTGGCCCTTTATTATATTCCCCTTTGTCTATCTAATGTGGTCCCTTTATTTACCTTTATATGTCTATTTTCTGGAACTTAATCCCATTTCCTTGTGTATTGTCAGCTCTTTACTAAAATTGGTTGTTATTATATAAATATCAACTTGATTGGTTATTATATTGTGGTCCTTATATTGTGGTCCTAATATTGTCGGGTAATAATTATATAGTCTCTTCTGTATTTGTGGTCTGTATTTGTGTTCCATAGTCCAACATGAGATTTCTACTGTAGTTTAGTGGTAGTGGAACTCCACCAATAAACGTCTGTCTATCATGTGTTGGAATTAGAGTAATAAAGATTTGTTTGTCTTGTTATACTAGTTTTGTTTGATATGAGATTTAAAGTTTTGTTTGTCCTGTTATACTGTAGTTTTGTACATCTGTCATGTGCTGGAGAGAAATATGTTTTTAATTAATGTTAATGGTATTTTTATTGTAGAAACTTGGAAGTGGAACTCCACCATGGGGGTTTATTTGGGTTACATCCTATTTTCCATTATGATTATGTGAAAATTGATAAGTTTCAAATCCCGTATTTTGAATTGAATTTTGAGAAGCTGAAGACAATGTGTGAGAGTTTTGGGTACACGGATGTAATTGGGTTATATTATAGAATGCCTGATACTATATTATGTGGGCATTTTTCAAATCTTAAAGATGATGATGACTTAAATATGATGTTAGATGTTGTTATAGATTATAAATATGTTGAGATTTATCTTGAGCATGATTGTGAAGGGGGTAAACAGGCTAAACAACCTACACAAATTGAACATGCTAGTGATAGGAAAAAATAGGCTAAGACGGTGAGTTTGATAACTGATATTAGTCATGATAGTGATGTATTGGTGGAAGAAAATAACTATGAGGACTAAAGTTCTTCTTCTAGTGATAGTGATATTCTTCTTAATGAGGAGGAAGAAGAAATGTTTCTAACTGATGATGAAGAAATAATTGAGGCAAGAAAAAAAATAAGGGAATATAAAGAACATAAGAAGAAATTAAAACAACCAACTGTTGAGGGTGGAAAGACTGTTGAGGGTGAGGGCAATGTTGAGGGTGACAATACTGTTAAAGGTGAGGGCAATGCTGAGGGTGACAATACTGATGAGGGAGACAATACTGTAGAAGAAAAAGACAGTGAGAGTGATGCTGATTATTCTAATGACAGTGAAACAGATAGTGACAGTGAAAGTGCTTATGACTCTGATCAAGTAGAAAATGACAGCCCTGAGGAAGCTGACTCTGAGGATGATACATTTGTGGGGAGGCAAAACCCTTTTCCAGTATATAATCCCAACACCAAAATCATGGGGACAAACATAGAGTTAGGTATGTTATTTGTAAACAAAAAAGGATTCAAATCTGCAGTCATTAATTGGTCATTAACAAAAGGTTTTGATTTAAAATTTGTGAAAAGTGAAAGACATAGGGTGAAAGGGAGGTGTATGAATTCCAAAAATTGTCCTGTTAAAGTATGGGGAAGTAACGTTCAGTTTCAACCAACCTTTCAACTGAGAACATTGAGGAAAAAGCACAGATGTTCAAAGACTTTAGTGAGTAGGCAGGTTAATGCAAAGTGGTTAGCAAAAAAAATTGAATATAGAACTTAAAGAATTTAGGAATTGGAGATTGGTTGATATCCACTCTTATGTGAAAAGGACCTTCCTAGTTTCTGTGTCAATAGACAAATGTTATAGGGCTAGATAGTTTGCTTTGCAAGAGTTGATGGTGAAGATGAAAGAACATTATGCCAAGTTGCATAGATATATTGATGAGTTAAGAATATCAAATTCTGGGATTACAATTGACTTGTATCAAGTATTTCATACTGGTGCACCTAAAGTCAGAAGACTTTATATTGGATTTAAGGCTTGTAGAGTTGGTATGTTAGATGGATGTAGGAAAATAATTGGCCTGGATGGTTGCTTTCTAAAAGGCTGTTGTGGTGGGCAGCTGTTAAGTGTTGTAGGTAGGGATGGAAACAACCAAATGTTTCCAATCTCTTGGGCTATTGTAGAGGGAGAAAATAGAGATTCATGGGAGTGGTTTCTGACATTGCTTAAAGATGACCTGAAGTTAGAAGATGGTGAAGGGTGGACCTTCATTAGTGACCAATAAAAGGTAATTATCCAACAACTGTTATTTGTTATACATTTGCATGCTTCAATTTTAATTATTATTTGTAATAAATGTGATGTTTCTAACATATAAGTATATATTTGTATTGCAGGGATTAGAGGGTGCATTAGAGGGTCTGTTTCCTTTCTCAGAAACTAGAAACTGTGCAAGGCATATATATAAAAATCTGAGGAAGATGTATAGAGTTATAGCTTTGAAGAAATCCTTTTGGAGGGCTGCAAAATCTACAACTAACATTGATTTTAAGGATGAGATGGAAAGAATTAAGAGGTTAGATGAAGGGGCTTATGCACATTTGGTGGCTAGAAATCCTAGGAAATGGTGCAAGGCTTTTTTCAAGATTAATACAAAGTGTGACATCGTGGAAAACAACCTCTGTGAGTGTTTCAATGGATACATAATCCAATCAAGAGGAAAACCATTAATTGAATTATTGGAAGATATCAGACAGTTGTTAATGGCTAGAGTACAACAGAAGAGAGATATAGCCATTAAGAAGAAATGGGACATTTGTCCAAGACCAAAAAAATTACTTGACAAAAACATTGAAGACAGCTGTCAGTATGTTGTATTATACAATGGGGATTTGCAGTTTAAGGTAACATCTAGGAGTGTACCTGATGGGTACACAGTTGATTTAAAACTTCGCACCTATGCTTGTAAGGCTTGGGAACTCAGTGGGATTCCTTGTGCACATGCATGTGCAGCTTTGTTCTACATGAAATACAATCCTGCAGACTATGTGTCACTGGTTTAGGGTACATAGGTATCTGAGAGCATATTTAGAAATGTTGAGTGTGGTTAGAGGGGAGAGATTTTGGCCAAGAGTTAATATCACTCCACCATTACCTCCTCCATTTAAGACACCGAGGGGAAGACCACAAAAGTTGAGAAGGAAGGAGCTGCATGAGGAGTCAAGTGTTGCAAATCAAAACCAAAATTCCTAAAACCAAGTGAACCAAATTATCTAAGAAAGGCACAATAATGGTATGCAGTACCTGCAAGACAGCTGGCCACAATCGTGTTACCTGCAAGTTATCTACACAAACAACACCATCAGATGTAAGTATTTTGGTACACATGTGCAAGTTATTTTAAAATTCTCTGTAAATTTTCCTGTTTAAATCAAGAGTTAATTATTCTTTGGTTTATCTTTGCAGAACAACTTGTACAAGATAAGGGATATAGTGGGAATAAAAGAAAACAAAGAAGGAAAGGGGAACAAGTTGTACAAGATGAGGGAGATAGTGGGCAGAAGGGAAAAGGAATAAATGTATGTCCCTTACATAGAGTAACTAAGCATTCTTTTGACTGAACTCTTATTATTATTTGTTAATTATTTTTTGTTTATCTTTGCAGGAACAAGTTGTACAAGATAAGGGAGATAGTGGGAAGAAAAGAAAACAAAGACCAAAAGGTGAACAAGTTGTACAAGATGGCATGACAAATAAGGGAGTTAGTGGAGTTAGACAAACTGGTGTAGTCACGAGAAATCGTGCACGAAGAGAATGGGTCCCACCTGGTGTTGGCTGTTTCATTTCCCTAAATACCGGCAACACTTATATTTCAGTAAGTATATGTGAATGCTTATTACTTTTTATTCTTGTTTTAGTACATTTCATTAATTAGTTTGTCAACCAACTGTTGCATCACTCCACCATTATTGTGTTAAGTTATTGTGTACATTGTTGTATATAGAGCATACCTGGGAGATGTTACTTAGCAGGATCTGGCCCAAGGACTGCACCTGCACACCATCCACCAAGGCCAAAGATAACTGCACCTAAGGGCACAACAAAATTGATGTCTGGTGCTATGAGAGCGGCAGGTGCACTTATTGGAGAGACTGAAACAGAGGATCGTGAGATGGCTCAAGCTTTGTATAACAGCTTCAAGGAGACTAGAGGGGGAAGAAGACCAGAGGGTGAGGGTCAGTCAAGTGGAACAACTAACAAGACTGGTGGTACTCAAGAAAGTGTGAACAAGGAGTAGAATAAGTTGATCTATTAATATATATTATCATTTTTGTGGTTTTTGGTGTTTGTATTATGTCAAACACAAAACTAATACAGTAAGGTTTATTTGGTGTACTGGCCTGGATGGTTTATTTGGTGTATTTGGTGTATGTACTGGCCTGGATGGTTTATTTGGTGTATGGTATCCTAGCAAGGCATATTTACTTTTGTGTTTGTAATTATGACAATGGTGTTACTGTTTAAATGAAAAAGGTTGTTTCTTATTAAGTTTTTTATACAAATGTTACAGTTATAATTATAATTTTTTGGAACAGTTTGTTAGGTATGCAGTTTGTTAGCTGCAGCTCTGACCTTTTCTTAACAATGGGATTGCACAATTATGTGCACTTTGAAAATGGGATGCTCCCTGTTCATATTCTATGCTCTGTTATGCTCTGTTTTGTAAAAGTACAAATCAAATAATTTGGAATGTCCCCAATTAGTTAAGTAGCCTCAATTTTGCTAAATAATTATACAAATAAACACAATTATCTAACCCTAAAATCATTCTTCAAATAATGTAATTATCCAAATAAAATCATTCTTCAAATAATCTAATTATCCAAACAACATTATACACATCGGATTTATATATCCAATTTTTTCAAACATCAACACAACTTAAACTATTTCATGGTTTTTATCATGCTCAAACACAGCACAAGAAGCATCCCAATTACAAGTAAGAACCATTTCTCCCTAGTTTGTAAATTCCTTAGTTCTTATTTTAAACACTTCAAATCATTCTTCAATTGGACTTTCTTTTTTTCCAATTTCGATATTTGCACTCCCAAGTCATGAGCTTTCTCCTTCATCATTTGTAGGTCAATTTCTATGCTTCTCATATTCAACAGACCTGAATCATTCTCTAGCCCAGCATCTTCTAACGTCTGGATAAAGTCCATCTATTGAAAAAAGCCACAAAATGCTTGGGTCTGTAGAAAATTAAACATACAGTAGTCAATTGTTATGATTATGTGTAAAAATTTAAAATTTTATCAAGGTAAATATAATAACTTACACCATAATTTGAACAACCATAAAACTTCCTCCCAACACTGAGTCCCTTTGACGATGTAAAAATTCGTACTCGTATCCCACACCCACAATACCTTGGTGATGAAATCCCATTGACTCCAGTGGATATTGAACCTTCCCCAACCTTTTGATTACTATTTTCTTTAGGGTGCTGCTCTCCTCTTTTCATTCCTCGTGAAGTTCAAGATTACAGCAAGAGAGGGAAGGACGATGGAACCCTAACCTTTTGCCTCACTTTACAGCAAGAGATAGAGACGATTTCATGCAAGAGTTGGATAGAGAGAAAGACACAGATCGAAATGAATGTTGAATGAATGTTGTCTATAAATCTGTAAGTGTTTTAATTGTTTTGGGAGAAATGTCATGTTTTGATATAAAACTTATTCCTTGATGATTACTAACATCAAGGCCCGTGGTGCTCGGGTGGTAGAATGATCAAAATTCCAACGTTTAGTCGTGTGTTCGAGTCTAAGGAGAGGCAAGTTTTGAGAAAAATTTAAAAGACATACCATGTCATTGGACAGGTGTCAAATTTTATTATTAAATACCACGTCATACCTGGTGACGTGTGCCACATAGGCGCCACGTGTGCCACGTTACCAGGTCAACGCACATGTGGCGCCTCGGTGTTCAAAGTCCAAATTTTTTACTAGAAAAGGGCTCAGTTTGCGTTGACCGGAAGAAATGGGCTCAATACCCAAATATCAAAAAAGTTGAGTGGTCGATTTTGCATTTAACCCGAAATAAAAGTGAAGAAAACTCTTTAATTGGAATGAAGGGAAGGGTATTTATAGTAGTAAAGATGTATATATTTATCATATTTAAGTATATATAAATCTTCCAAAATCTCCCACATCTTCTCTTTCCAATCTTGCAAATCCTAGCATATCTCTTCCATATCTAATCTTTCTCTCTTATCTCTACGAAATCTTCCAAAATATTAGCAAATAACATGTGTTCAATTCCTCTACTTTCTCCCTTACTTGACCGGATCCATCCCCTCCTTTTTAGCCCAAATTTTTGTTTTTGTTTACTTGCTTTATTTAGCTTACTTTGTTATCTATTTGTTGGGCTAAAGTTTGGGCTCCCAATTAATTTGCTTGGGCTCTCTAATTAATTATTTGGGCAGTGTAATTTAACATAGTTCTATACTTTTAGTTTACATAACCCTATATATTTAAGGATTAATTACATATTTTAGTACATTTTTAGAAATAATTACTATAATGGTGCATCCATAAAATAATTGCAAAAGTAATATATTTTCCCATATTTATTTACAATTTTAGTGCAATTAGGATTCCTTAATTTAGGGGATTAGTATTGGTGGTTTGATATTGCAAATCTCCCTTATCTCTTCCCGTTAATTATTATTTTCTTATTCATACACATTCAAACATTGCAAACTCATTTTTGATTTTTGTTCTTGTTTCTCTCTCTCTTTTTTTCATCCTCTTTTTTCTCTCTCTTCACTTGCTCCTCCGACGGCACAGTAAAAATATGGAGGAGAGTTTTGGAGATGACAAATTTGGGGAATCCCACAGAGAAGACAAATTTGGGAAATTCAATGACGAGTGATCAGCAATCAAAAACTGCAGTGTATGAAATGAATCCAGTGTTATCGCCTTCATGGGTTGAAAAGAAAATGCAAGAAATTCACTTTTAGTAGTAGAGAGGAAAAATTAGCATGACAGGAATCAAAACCATTAGAGCTTTGGGTTTAAAGTACCTATGTGGTATTTCTTTTGAACTCTAAATATTATTATGTTCTTTTCTTATTTATTTTCTTAAATATATACTAATAATTAATATTATTTTGGTCTTAAAATGAGAGTTTCAGCAACTGATAGAAGATATTGGTAACCAAACATTCATACCAAGGTAACCAAACCTTCATACCAAGGTTACCAAACCTTCATACGAAGGTTACCAATCAACCTCCACAGCAGTTTTTTCATAGTGCAATTGGTAACCAAACCTTCATACCATGGTAACCAAATAGTCATACCAAAGTAACCAATCCACTTCCACACCTTCAATTTTTTCTTAGTACGGTTGGTAACCAAATCTTCACACCAAGGTAACCAAACCTTCATACCAAGGTAACCAATCCACATCCACACCTGCAGTTTTTTCATAGTGCAGTTGGTAGCCAAACATTCATACCAAGGTAACCAATTCAATGTTATTAGGTTACCAATTTATTTTGAATGTGATGTAGTTGGTAGCCAAACCTTCATGTAGTTGGTTGCAAAACTTTCAGACCAAGGTAACCACTTCATACTGCAGGTGTGGAGGTTGATTGGTTACCTTAGTATAAAGGTTTGGTTACCTTGACATAAAAGTTTGGTTACCTTGGTACGAATCGAAGGTTTGGTTATCAACATTACATTACACATCACTCTCTTATCTCTCTCTCGCATTGTCTTGCTAACTGATTCACAAAGCTTGTAGACTTTCCAATGATTAAAATAAAAATACGATTTTTAATGTCACATGTTGTTGATCCACAATGTAGTGTTACCCTATCCTTTGCCTCCTTTCTTCTTGCAGATGTGGGTGCAAGTTTTGCTATACATGTGTAGCTAAGTGGAAGGATAAGAAACCATCTTGTAACTGTCCACTCTGGGATAATGAGCACATTATAGATGAAGACGACGAAGATGAATTTGAATTGATGAGCATGACGTAATGACGACGACGGCCATATAAACCGATCTGGACGATTACTACTGAATGCGGATCGTATCTATATCTCTCCCTTCACCTGTTTTCCTTTGAATTTCAATTTATTTTTGTTGTTAGATCCCAAATATTTGAATTTGAATTATTAATTATGGCAGTTATTTCTCCTTGATTTTAGGTTTCCTTATTAATGTGAATTGCGTTATTTTTGTAATTATTTTGTGTATGTTTTATTTTTGTAAATACTTTCTAATATTAGTGTTAAGGACTCTATATTTAATTAGGGTTTCTAGTCCACTTGTTTTGGACTTTAAATAATTAATTCAACTATTCCTTTAATGCTTTTGTTAAGTTATTTAATTACCCAATTTTAGTAACTTAATTTAATCAAAATATTTACTACATAAATCTCCTTAATTTATTTTACCCTCTTGGAATCATATAATTTACATAAGTCATTTTTGATATATAAATTATATAAAATATAACATAACATATTTAAATTACATATTTATTTTATAATTGTAAAATAAATATGCTATACATAATTTCTTATGTAAATAAAATTATTTACATACCCAAGATATTATAATATAACATCTTACCTCATTATCATAAATTCAATTAAGAATTTATTTACTTCCTTAAGATATTACGATAAATATAATATATTTCCTTTATTTCATATAAGAAGTTATTCTTACTCTTGGGTAAAGTATATATAAATATTATATGCTTAACCCGCTTTATTTTTGCTTCATCACGCAAATTATTCTTAACAATTTTATTTCCCCACTTAATAAATACATATATAATATATATTCATTAACTCCCAATTACTAGTTACACCAAAACATGCACACATCACATATAAAAATAATTTATAATTTTATTTTCTCACATTATAGATTGTATATATCAATTTATTTACATATAGCAAATATAATTTAATATATATACCATATTACGTAAACATACATATCCTTCATAAATCATAAAATAATTTATATACTCATGAATTAGACTAAACATTTAATTTAATGTTTATTAAACCTCTACTGATTTGCTACATTCAATAAGCCTTCTTCAAAAATGGCTTAAGCCATATTTATTATTACATAATCTCTTTCAATTATTAAACCGTATAGATTTTTCTTAAAAATTTTAAATAAATCATCTATTTTCACTCCAGGTTTTAAACTTTAACCTTTAATTTAATCTTTTAAGATTTTCTAAATTTTGGGTTGTCACAGTTAGTAAGCCCTTAATTAGGGGTATCTCTACACCTAGTGCCCTAAAGCCAATTGGTTTGGGAGTCATTGGTCCAACGCTCTACATGAGTAACTTTGAATAGCCTAAGAAAACGAGACATTGCACAAGTCAAGAATCAAAATTGAAAAAAAAAAGAAAAAAAAAGAAAAAAAAAAGAGAAAGAAAAGTTTGCTTGATTTTCATGGTAAAAATCTCTACTAAGAGTTACATCATATACACATGCATGCATCACATGGAATTGATTTAATGAAGGATGATGTCTAAAATAAAAATCGAGTATTTTTGATAAGGTAAAAGTGTGATTTTGAATTTAATATTGCTTATGTATAATGCCCATTGATATTTTGAAGTTTTCTTTCAATTTCATAATTTGTTGAATCTAAAAATATTTTTGAATTATGTGGGTATATTCACTACAAACCCTCACGAGACACAACTCGTTCACTTGGGGTAACTTTGGGGTTTAAAGGTTTGTTGCACATGCTAAGTGCAATCGTGTTTCCTACGAAAATGGGGTAGTATAATTTTTGTTTTATTTTATTTTTATTTTACTCGAGGACAAACTAAAGCTAGGTATGGAGGTTTTGATAGACACATAATTCATATATTTTATTATCCCTAATTTTGTCCTTTTAACTATATTAGTTTATTAAATTAATATGTTTTATTTTATTTTACAGGATTTAATATTTGTTGCAATAAAGTCAAAATCTTGGTGATCAAGCGATATTTAATGCTCTTATTCATGTAAGGAATATTCAAGAAGAATCCTGCAAGGAGAAGGCGAGAGGTGGAACAATCTTGGTGTGCAAGTCAAATTCAACAAGAGAAAGGAAAGTCTATCTAGAAGATCTCTTTATCTAGAAGATCTCTTTGAGAAGTTGATTGCCGCTAGGAAGTTGAAACCTACATGGAAAGGGAACAAAAGTGTTCAAGTTCAATGAATCTAAATTAGGGTTCAAAGTTATTTTCCCTATAAATAGGTTTCTTGTTTTAGAGAGGATTAAGGCATTAGGTATTGTATTAGTTTAGGTTAGGAGTAGGAGTATATTAAATTATTTTCTTCATTATACGTTCGTTGGATAATCGTTAATTAAATGGACTTTTCTTATTTAATTTTAATCTTTTTCTTTTCTTTATTTAAGTTAGTTTAATTATTTTCCATGTCTAGCTAATTTCTTTCATCTAGGAGGAAGATGAAATTAAATAATTATTCATGATAATATTTTTAATCTCTTCCATTATTTATGCTTTCATGTTTAATTGATTTCGCTTTCATGTTTTATTATTGAAATACTTTTCGTTTTATAGTTTTATGTGATTTTAAATTAATTAAGAGATTTTGATAGATTATTGTTAAAATATGAGTTTTCATAATCCATGCTTGCGATAAATACAATGAGCAATAAGTTTGAGCTGCAGTGCGGAATAAACAATTCAAAGAAGTTTTGATGAGTTATAGTTAATTTTAAATTTTCATAGATTTATAATTGCAGTTTTAAGATGATTATATGTTCATACTCAAGTTCATTATCTAAACGAAGATAACATGTACATGAGATGATTTACAATGACATAATAATTCGATAAAACAAGTTCAAGAATATTGGAATTATTAACATCTAAATTATCGAGGTGTAGAGTAATTCGAGAATACTTTTCTTCTTTTCTCTCTATTCCATAGTTTCTCTCTCTAGTGAAATTGGTCGTGAAAAATCAATTGCAACCAGTCCTAGAAACACATTACATGTGATGTTCCAATGTAATAATATTAGCGGTAAAACACATGCATGCGACGTTTCCAATGGAATAATAGAAGAATGTCACAAGTATAGGGTAAACTAGCGTATACGAGTTATTCCACTGAGAATAATAAGCAATGGAATAACAAATGTTTCTTCATGAATAAGAAGAATAACCTTACGGGTACAACAAATAATATTCCCTACCAGAAGCGAATATTGCGCGGTGAAGTAGCGTAATACTTTTCTTTCTCTCTATAGTTTCTTGAAAATAATGAAGCTTCCCAGGCCTCTATTTATAGAAGATTTTAGCTTAAGACCTTTTCGTGTGAAAAGCGTTAGTGAAGACGTACTGGTTGGCCTTTGTAATGTGAAAACGACAAGTGGTTCGGCCTTTGTAATGTGTAAACGCGACCAAGTGGTTCGAGCTCTGTAATGTGAAATGACAAGTGGTTTGGCGACTGTAATGTGAAACGACAAGTGGTTCGACGTGCGGTAAAAGGTAATTACTATTAAAGGTAAATACTATTGTGAAGGTAATTACTATTGGCGAAGGTAAATACTATTCACAAGGGTAATTACTTATTGTGAAGGTAAATCTTATTCACAAGGGTAATTACTTATTGATATAATTACTATTCACAAGGGTAATTACTATTGACGAAGGTAATTACTATTCGAAAGGTAAATACTATTCACAAGGGTAATTACTATTGGCCGGTGAAGGTGAATTACATTTATTTGAAGAGACTCTTAGATGATGATATATGAGCCCCCATAAAATAATCAAACTTACCACAAATCATTTTTTTCATCAACACATATTTAATCTTTCAACAATTATTAATCATTTATAACTTGTCGTCTCAATTATTGATTTAATACTATAACATATTATACGGATGATCTTGTGACAATAATTGAATCAATAATATAAGAGATATGATCAAAGAATTACTATAGCAATAATTGAGCATGGTAGGTGACTTCTCACGTAAGCATCAATAATCAATATCGGTGCTACTTATCTGACTCACGCGTATTCTTTGTGCTTTTACTCGGGTAGTTCAAGCGGTTTTAACGGTAACACCTCTGCCGTTATTTTTATAGAAAGATAATTTTGTGATTTTCTAACTACGACAATAATACTTTAGTTAATGGGGTCCACCAATGATTGGTAGGTCGTCATCGAATATTCCCAGAGCTAAAAAGAATATTCCCTGACCAAACGAATATTTATAACAACTTGCATACTTTGAAAAATTTATAAATACTACCCACAACTATAATATTATCTTAAATTCACACCATAATATTAAAAATTATTTCGACAAAATTTAAATCTTTATTGATAAAAAATCGGGGTCTCGCAATCTCCCTCACTTATGGAATTTAAGCCTCGAAATTAGGGTACTTACATTCGGTATGATAAAGGGTGAGGATACCTTGAATACCTTTATCGTTTGAAAACATTAAATTCATCTTTACAATCAGGCCAAAGATATTTATTCACAATTCATCTTTTTGCACTCAGCCAAAGATATACAATTTATAAAACCAATAATATAGCGACTTAATAAGTATCACGACCACATGAATTATCCATGCACCAATGGCCAAGGATATTCGTGTTTTCATTCTGGTCATGATTATCTTAGAATAATCCTTGGTCATAATCATACCAAGTCTATCAATGCACTTCTGATAAAGATGACTTTTACCACATCCATGAATTAATATTTCATTCTTTGAGACTCATTCGATAATTAATCCATATCATCGAATCATCCCCGCTACTGAGCCGAGGATATTCATTAGTATCGCGACCACTTAATTATCCATATCACACGACTACGCCAAAGATAATTGTGTATTCAATTACGGTTATGATTATAGAATAATCCACGGTCATAATCATACCAAGTCCATCTATGCACCTACAGACAGCGAGATGACTTTCAACATAATATAAAGCATGAGGATTATGATATAAAGAATCAATCAAATGAGATAAAGGATAAATATTAAACATTTATAATATAATTTATCCGAGATTCAAGAATATTCCCATGTTATCAATCACTTAATAATCTCATAATCTAATATCATTAATATTATAATAATATTTTAATCACTTAAATTTATAAACAATTTATCTCAATTGTTTACGCTTTACCATATAATGCATTTAATCATTCAAAACTGCCATACTCATAAGATATCATCACCAATTATCAAATCTCTCATCAAAAAATATGCATATATTCTATATAGGATTCTCTAGCCATAAAATCTTATTTTTCAACTTTACTTTCACATAACATATTTAACTCATATGTTAAGTAACTAAATTATTTTCATGAAAAATACCAAATCAGTCCCAAAAATATTTCTTTTCTGGGATTTAGCATAATATAGTCCCATAATGAAAATATATTTTTCTCGAATTTTAAAATTCATTTACTATTTTTCAAAATCAATTTCTAATTAATTCTTAAAATTAGCTACCTCAAGTTTAACTCCAAAAATTCCCAAATCTTGACAGGACCTTACCCATGTTAACGTGAGCTTCTAGTTTAAATTTCATGGTCATCGGAGTTATAGAACTCGGTTATAGATTTTTATGAAAAAACCTAAATATTGAAATAGTCATAACTTGCTCATTTTAAGTGAGAATGAGCTCATTTTTGGACAGGAGGTACTTTTATACCATATACCTTCATGTCCCAAAAGGCCAGAATTTTCTCATAATTTAAGTGGCCGAAACAGCCCGTCTAAAATCATGGCAGCAGCTTTTTCGGGTTTTGCAGCTTTGCACTCCTTTGCTAAAATCAGTCCACACAAAATCTACAACACCTTTTCCAGTAATTCCACTTGGATTAGTTAGGTAACTCATAGATCTAACTCTAGGACTTGACCACACTCAAAATTCAAAATATAATAGGAGATATGGTCAATTGAATTTCATGTTACGTTTTCACCAAAATCGATTTTCAACTTTTTGTGATTTTAAAGAAACTTTCATGTTTTCACATCTTAACCAACATAACTCATCTTAAAACTTACTAATACTTCATATACCCATGATTTTCATCAGTTCTATACTTTTATTATGACTTTCATCATAATCCACGTAAACAGATCCTTTTAGTTGAAGAAATATTTGAGGGTTTAAGAAATGGGTTTTTGTACTGGGGTCAATACAAAATTCGATTTCACGCTCTAGGGTAGGCTAGGAAATCTTCAAGAATACGTCAAAAATTTATTAATGATAGAAATATCATTCAAAACTGCTACTCTTATCCAAGACTTGGATAGTCACGTTACATTGATACCAAGCTGTGACTTCTATCCTTTTAACCTAGATAAGACCTCACAATTATACCTATCAACTTGTCATCCGTCATTCACGCGTCGCCTCCGTAAAGTGCGGCTTTTGCATTCCACACAAGGAAGTCAACAACGAAAGGATCGGGGCTCTTTCTTATGGGCGATATAATGATGATTAACTTTGGGGTTTGGTTACTTTGAATTCAGTATAACAGGTTGGTTAGGAATATGAAAACTAACAACCTTACAAAAAAAGAATAATAAGTAGTTAATCAATCGTTTTCAAAATTATCAAAGGCAAGTATTTTCAAAGAGATAAGATCGTGAAAGTGTTTATTTGAAACAACAAGATTAATAAAGCGATTTGGAGGTAGTGAAGGTTTCTCCAACGAAGTTTCAATAGATAAATCAAAGTCTAATTTTTTGAGTCAAATTTAAACATTGAACACAACTAGGTAGAATAAAAAGTGGGTAGAACTTGTATTGAATAAAGTATAGACTTGTAATAATTTATAATTAATTTACCCATAATAACTTCGTTCGGTTTCTCGACAAGCGCTCGCTTAAATTAAGAGTTTGACTTTACTATAGGGAATACATTCCACCCTTAAGTGCTTCTTCACATTCACGATCCATGATTTGAATCATTATTCTAAGATCCATATCGAATTAAAGGGTTGGCCGCTATGCATGTGGTAATTCCCTAATTCGATGTTGGGTTCTCCCAATTGTCGCCCAAAAGCAAAAAGTCCATTTCATCTATTTTGGCTTTATTGGATCGGACGTCTTTTCTACACTATCAACGCGTTGTGCCTTTTACCCATGTATCATAAATCTATTCTCCTTCGTTCATGTTGTTTCTTCTTTTGGTGATCTTTGATTTTAAATTCTCATATTCAACTTTAATATCTTACACCTTATACAAAGCGTGATTTTGTTCGAGCATCACATATCGGGTAACCCAATTTTGAATTGTTGTATCCTTTGTTCCACGACAGCTTTTTAGTTCTTCAACTTTCGTTCTTCTAGCTCACGAACACGATTTTGTAATTCTAAGTTTTGATCATAAATTTCTTCTAACCAATTCTCCTCGAAAGTTTCTCTTCTTCCTCTTCTTCCTCACTCTCATTTGCTACCTACCGCAACTAGCTCCAGAGTGCAACAACTAATTCTTCATTCACTACGTGGATATCTCTAATTTGTTCTCGTCGAAACCTTTTGCATTAAACGATTAGTGATTAAAGGTGTCACTAGCGGTCACATTCACTCCAATGTGAATATTTTCATTGCCATTTCAAACACTTGCGCCACAACCTGAGGTTAATTAATATATCAAATATTATCCTATACTACGGCACCAATTAAATAACAAATAAACTTGGGTAGAATTAAATACTAGCTGAAGAATTCCTAATCTCTCCCTCCTAGTTCTTATCTCGCATCTTAGCCAGGATCATATCCTCAAGCTACGATATAAATTATAGCGCCCCAAAATTAGGTATACCGTCACCCGTCTTGGGTCGCCACTTACATGGTACATAAATTCAAATCTGACTTACTAATATAAGCTGTAGGTATGTAATCTGACATAAAGCGTGTGATTTGAATACAAATATTGTCTACTAGATATTATACAAACTCAAAAGAGTCCTTATTACAACTATTATCACACTATTTCACAGAATAGTGAGGACTACTAATGCTTATCCTACGGGACCATTACTCCGTTTCGAGCTCGTCCCATTTATGTTCTCATTTCTCAAGAGAAAACGTTGAAAGAAAGGGGTGAGCTCAACTCTAGATGAAATATTATGACTAAGATAAATGCGAATAATTTATCATTAGCCTTCATGATGTTAAAGCGATAAAATACAATAGACAATAAGTTTAAGCTGCGTGAGAATAAGCAATCCATTAAAAGAGTCAGTAGAAAATAAAGTCTACTATCTTTTAGGTTTTAAAAGATTTTTCATCAATTGTTATAGTTGAGACTCGACTTTAATAAATAATCCATCATCATTATCACCCAGACTTCTGACGAGGATATTCATCAAATTATCAATGGTCGCTGACTATCTTAGAATCACCCCTAGTCATATAATCATACCAAAAACTATCCATTGTTTCGCATTACGTGCCACCGAGGACTTTTATCACATCATTTATAACAAGCCATGATTATACTGAATGATTCCTTGTCATAATCATACTAAGTTCATTTATGCCGTAAGCCGAAGATAACATAATATAACATGAGGATGATGACAATGACATAATAATTCAATAAAACAAGTTCAAGAATTATTTAATCCGGGAATTATTAACATCAAATTATCAATATGATCTTGTTTTGTAGAGTAAAATTCAAGAATGATCGAGGAAGAATATTTTCATGAAAAGATACTAGATGAAACATGAAATATCAAGGATATTCCACTAACTTCATGGAGTATAGAAATCAAAGTTTTAACCAATTTGGGTATAATAAAGAATGGAATAATAAAAAGAAATCACCATGTTCGCATGCGATAGGAGACCGCACGGCGAGGTTATATTCAACAAAATAAATAAACGGAACCGGTAGGAATCTGAATTGAAATTCCACCCGAAGCGAGGATAAAGACGCGAATAATAGAAAGATGGAGACGATATTCCAAGGTGTAGAAACCAGTCCAGATAGGATATTCCAACAGAATAATAAAAGCGGAACCGGTCGGGTGTAAAACCTAGGCCTACTTAGCACGAGGATGTTCAATGCAGAATAATAAAAAATAGGTAGTTCACGCGATACAATGGAACTGAATGGAATAACAACAAATTGTAAATAAGAAACGAACTCACGGTTCGGGATGTTTCAACTGACGCAGGAATAATAGAAGAATGTCTATTGCAAGTATGGGTATGAAATAGCGTGCTCAGGATAGAAAGATAATTTTGTCGTTTTTCGGCTTCTGACAATACTTAATTATTGGGGTTCGATGATTGGTAGTAAATCACGAATATTCCCTGACAAAAAGAATATTCCCCGGCCAAACGAATATTTTATAACAACTTGCATACTTTTGCAAAATTTATAAATACTACCTTGTGACTATAATATTATCTTAAATTCACACCATAATATTAAAAAATTATTTAGAGCGAAATTTAAATCTTTATTGATAAAATCAAGGTCCTACATTTTATGTGATTTTAAATTAATTAAGAGATTTTGATAGATTATTGTTAAAATATGAGTTTTCATAATCCGTACTTGCTCGAAAGAAGTTTTGATGAGTTATAGTTAATTCTTAAATTTTCATGATACATGTTTGCACGCGTTAATTGTAAAATTACTAAATTAAAGGGAAGGAGATCAAAATCATAGTTGAGTTATAAAAATAGAAGAGTTTGAATTATATGTTATGTTTATTATTAATTCTGGATTAAGTTCTAGATTGTTTCCTCATTAATTATTTTTAAGACTTCTTATTTTTATTTTTTGAACAAATTAGTTGATTTTATATTCTATTTTTCAACCTCACTTTTATTTTAAGACTTTTTATTTTTTATTTTTTTGAACAAATTAGTTGATTTTATATTCTATTTTTCAAGTATTGTTTATTTTTAAAAGGGAATATAGGGTTCATGTAATAATAATAAGTATAAAAAAAGATTTTAAAAAAATCCCTTCCCTTACTTACTTCTAAATCACAAATAAGGGAAAATATAATTAATTAAAATATGATCATTTCTCTTCCTTTCTAAAACTCACAACCATGACAAGAAAGAATTGTAATCCCTTCCCATCCTTTCTCATCCCATTCCCTCCTATATTTTTCATTCACACCTCATCCCTCTAAACTCACAAACGCAACATAATACTTTCAACAGGTTGGTGGGGTGGCGCATGTATTGGACAATTTGGAAGAGGATATAATTTAGAGAAGTGAGGAAGAGTGTTTAAACCTTAAAATATTTAATTCAACTCACCAATTACTTAAAATGACTCGCATACAAGATTATTTATAGGGCTCTTATGATCATAATTACTATATGACCAAATACATATACATGAATCTAACCATATGTGTTCCAAGACACTTCTAAATACATTTACGTACATACATGTATCATGTACTTAATTAGACATTACTCATTCATATACTAATACTAATTAAGATAATTCATGAATAATCTAGAAGAATTTTTTAAGGCCACTTTTTCATAAAATAATTTTACACTTTATTTTGGGGGATACACGACACAACGAATTTTAAAAATGAATAGGAGCTTTTCATTACTGGTAATACATTGAATGAGGAAATTGTGAACAAGGTAATTTTGTCATAAAAAGTACATTGCAATATCCATTAGTAACTTCTAGCAATCATATTTTCTTACATGCCATGTTTAGGGCACGGGGTGGTTCTGAAAATTCGCCTGTAACTATCTTCTTGAAAACGATTTGATCAGTTGCAGCTGAGAAAGCAATTCCATCCCAACTTATTCGTTCAGAGGGATTTTCACATGGTCCCACAACTATTTGGGTTCCATTTATGGTAGTTGTTTGTCCACAAAATCCAGTTTCTGCCCAATTATATTTTCCTCCTAAACCGCAACAAGCTAGAAGAGGGAACTTGAATCCTGCATATTGTATAAACTTCATTATAAAAAATTATTGTACAAATGTATAGATTTGAGTATTATTGATATTAATGAACTTCTACAACTTTCTAACATGCATGTTGATGATTATTATATCAAGGCATAACAATTATTATTTTATTTGAATGTGTTTGAGTGAAATAAATTATTCTACGAGAATTTCTTATATATATGATATATATTCTTGTGGTATTAATTACTCAAATTGGATTCGAGTAAGATGGATCATGACATACCATATTTTTTGGTTCTTTGTAGAGAGATCGTATTTTGGAGTATAAACATCTACATATGTGAACGCACTGGAAGGCTCTTTTCGAAGTTGATCAACGACTTCTTTCAACTTGGAATTGAAATATTGAGCTAAATCATTATGAGGTATTGCACAACCGACATTGTCTGTTTGGTCTTCTGGAACTGGTAACAATGTCAAAATATAAGGAAGGCAACCAAAGGGTCCAGTGTTTTGGATCCAAAATGATCTTGCTCCCAAATCGTATAGTTTCTGCAAGAATTCATATTCAGTAGAAGGAATTAGTATAGGTTAAGCAAATTTATAAGGTAATTACATATTACGGCAAAATATATACAAATTAAACAAGGCTTATATACCTTCACATTTAGTGCGAGGGTGTTGACAGTAGTTGGTATAATTGCTTTAATTTCGTCATATGTCATGTTAGTAAACAATCCTTGGGTGAGGTCATTTTGGCCAATATCAATAGTATACAATGCTTTGGAAAAATATTCCTTCTTGGGCAGCAAATTCTTGAACACCCCTCCTAAAATATGTCAACAAAAAACTTTTACATTTATAAAAGTACAAGATAAAAAGTAATATGAGCAAGAATACAAATTAATTAAAAAATATATACCTTTTTTTCTGACCGTCTGTGATCTATTCACGAATTGTCTGAATTGTTCAATTTGAATGTCAAGGAAAAAAGGACTAAATGCACGCGGTTGTTGGGCCACCGGAAGAATTAACTTGGGTGGTGCGATTGTAGCCAATAGTTGGGCAAAATTAACACCATAAGAGAAGTTGGCACCCAAGGAATCAAGATAAGGGTGGAGGAATGGTTTACCTAAACTTGAAGCTGCAACATTAAAATTGGTCATTAGGTTTGTAACTAGAAAGCGAGTGAAGTTGTAGGATTTGAATTCCTGAACTGTTAAAATTGTGCAGTTTGTTACTTTGTCTGGACAATTCTATAATAATAAATGACATATATATATATATATAGATGAGAGTTGCAAATAGATAATAATTGTATAACAAAAGTCATCTATAATGAAGTATGTGTTATATAAATGCAACTCGTTTCTATATATAGACTGTCTAAATAAACTGTCTATTTCAAATTGTCTGAAATTAGAATCTAAAATTATTAACCTATAAAGTCGATCAAGATACGCCCATCAGAGGCTCTTCCTGCTGGCCTTTTAAAGTAGGATTGTCCATAAAATGGAGGTGTCCCTGCAGTGAAGGCAGCACTAAACCCACCGGTGTCCGAATTTCCGTCACCAAAGGTGAAGATAGCTGGAAAATCACAAGTGTGCAATGCCAAAACAGGAGAGAGAAAAAGAATGCAAAACAAGGAGAGAGAAAATGCAGTTCGGCTCATGCTTAGGGACTTCATGTTAATTTCTATATTTGCTAGCAAGAAGATATAATATAACTGTGTTGTGTTGTTTTGATATTGAAGCCAAGGCAGGGGAGTATCATTTATATAGTAGTTTATGAATGTTTTTTTAATTCCTGTTAGAATTTGTCATGCACAGAAAGTCGACATGAAGAAGTTGTAATTAGTCAAGTACGAAATTATCCCATTTATCTCACATCAATTTATCACCAATGCAATGCACGCGTGTGTAAATTAATCCAGTAGGCATGATGGATCACCTCATTACCTAAAAAGTTAACTTATTAGATTGATACTCCACTATACTTATTAATATATTCACACTCTTGAATTTATCCGATGTGAGAATCATGTAAAATATATCAACAATATCCATCTTTCACTTGAATACCATCACAAGTATCATATTAGTGTAGTCACCACCGAGTACACCTTAATACTACTCCACCACGTTTGATGACAAACGCGCGAGTGATCCCCTTATGCTCCATCTGACTCAACTCTATTTGCTCCACCGCACGGAAAATAAACTTTAAAGACGACTTTTAAAGTGGGTAATAACTTAGAGTCACAGAAGTGTCATTCAATCGGAAAAAATAATGATTTTACATGTCTGTGTCTATTACACTAGAAACATAGCTATATTCTGTGAACCTAAGGCAAGTTGATATAGAGATGATCTAGTAAATTTCAAATTGTTGGCCAAAAGAAAAAGGTTTTTTAAACAAATCTTTATTGACATCGTATAACAAATAAAGTGGAAATCAATTTTTTATATGGGTCAATTTGATCATTTACTCGTCCGTCAAACAATTTGTATCTGTCCTACAAAGTGTTATGCTTAAGTTGCTACAACTTTTTACAATTTTTTTACAAATAAAGTGGAAATCAATTTTGAGGTTGGTGCTGTGCTTGAAATGGTTATGAAGAGAGAGAAAAAAAAACACACTTATGTTGCCACTCGAAGTATAAGAGTAATATTGAAATAAATAAATAAATAAATTTATACCAATTTAAAAATTGAAAATCTTTCAAATTATCTTTTTAAAGGTTAATATTGCCTTATATTTTGAAACGAATGGAATAAATTTCTTTGAACTCTCTTCCATACCTAGTCGTAATGCAAAAAATAAGAAAAAGTCATTTCTTGTCTTTTGAAGAAAGTAAACAAATCATGGGTGATGGCATCATCTTTTAAGACAACTGCAAAATGAATAATAGCTATAATTGTATGCTGAAAGTCCGTGGCAAAAAATAATTACTTTACAATGTCAATTGTCAAATTAACATATAATTCTCATAAAACTTTTTTAAGGATCTACACAAACTGAGTCCACACATTACAATGTCAGCCGAATGATTTAATAATTGGAGCCTTGCTAAAATAAATTTATGTAGACAGTTAATATAGACACAGAATATGAGAGAATTAAGAAGTGATCTACACATTATTATTTTATCTTAATACTTCAAATTAATTCACTTTTTTCATGAAACTAGTTGATTATAAATAGTTGATTATGTAGACAGTTAATATATATATGCTTCTACAAAGTGTAACCTAAATCTTCCCACTTGTCTAAAGCATTAAAGGTCTCACCTCTTGAAAGACTGATCATACAACACACCATATATAAACGAAAAAAGATAACCTAAGTTTTAAGACACTTTGAGATCCATCAATTCAAATTAGATGGAGTTTCCCAAATCTCCCAGTTCATGGGATGAGCTTCTTTTCCATTACAATTTGCTCCCATTCACATAACTGTTTTATTATAAATTATGTGATTTGTGCATTTACATTTCAAAAGGCATAAGTAGTTGGGAGTATAAAATAAGCTGAAGAGAAATTCAAATCCTTCCTGTGTGAAGTTTCCAGGAAACTATTGCAGTTTGTTCGATTAATATTTAATAGTGGCGTTGATGAATATTTAAATTAGTTTTACATAAAAGTCAGAAAAGAGTTTGTTTTTAATTTGTTTAATATTCCAATAAGTTAATAAATTAATTTAAAAGTACAATTACTATTTTATCAGACACTTTATAGTGCTATGTTTTGGTGCTTGATACTTATTTATATAGATATATATACACACCCACACCCTCCCCGCCCCTAAAATAATGAATAAAGATACACTTTTTTTTGTCTCCAAAAACATAAGATAAATTACATAAAATGAAAAGTAAATAAATTTTATTTAGTGAAATTCATTTATATATAAAATAAAAGTACTAATTGCTTTATATGATCTTATGGGGTTAGAGATAAATTTTAAATAAATTTACTCGTAAATTGTATTTTATTTATTCTTTTGGGAACAGAGTATATATATTTCCCTGCTGCCATGTAACCAACGAAACATAGTAAATGAGTCATCTTCCTAAAGCTATCCCTCATATGTTAACCTTCCATGCCAATCATTTACTTGGTGCCTCTTTTCATAAGAAATAATTCTGTGTGAGCAACGACCATCAAACCCAATACTTAAACTTCATTGCATACGTAATTAAATTTATTCTAAAGTAGTACAGGAAAATAGAAGAATAATTCAAGCTAAATTAAGTTGTGTGGATTACACGTGTAGAAAATTTTAAATTTGACATAATTTGTTGAACCACACCCTTCTATTCATCCCCTCTTCTAGGTGTGCATATATAAAATTTCAATATGCTACTTTCAAGTTTCAATGTCATGAGTCACGACATAATTAGAATTTCCTCCATTATACATATCATTCAATTTTTCTTGATACACATTCAATAACATAAATATTATTTTTTGAGATATTTTTAGTGACAATTCATCGCGAAGAATTTTATTATGTCACTAATTGTTTTTTGCAACGAAATTTATTTTGTCGAATATAATATTAGTGTCACTAATTATATATTGGAAAAAAATTGTAGAATATGTTTAATGGAAGGAATCTTAATCCTACACGATTGTTTCGTAAGGTTAGTTAGAAATATTTAGTTACTAAAAAAGTTAAAATATCTTTTGAAAAATATTTATTATGTAAAAACTTGAGTCCAATTCAAGTATGTAAAAAGGGCTTGATCTAATTGCTTGTTTTCTAATTAGAACGTTCGTGGTCTGGCTAATGACTATAAGAATTAATCTTCGGTTTTTATTTATTCTTTTTTGGGTGAGAAGACTCAAAAGATAAGAGGAAGACGAAAATTGTTTATATTTAGCCAAAAAAAATTATGGTCCTCTCGCCATATTTTCTGGTCATATCCGTCGGCAAAGTTTCAAATATACCAAATTTTCACCTTAGAATTTGGATAAGTAGCCAGCAACGAATATATTAGTCTATAACTTGCCTTGAAAATGTCTGGTAATATTACTTGACATTATAATTTAAAGCAATAACTTGCCTTGACTTTTTTATTTTAATGTTTTACTTTTTGAGATCGACTGGTTTTTGAAAATGTCTGGATTGAATTGTATATTGTTATTTTTTTTTTGGAGAAGTCATGAATTTTACCAGTTCAAGTCTCTCATATTACTCCTTCCTACTACAAAAAAAAAACTTTTTTTTAGTATAAAATGATTAAGCTTGGTTAATTATGAATATGGTTTGATTTTGGTTTACGTTAGATTCCATTAAGAACTAAAATTACATAATCTATTTTTAATATGGATTGTGTCGGTTGGAACTAAAAAATAATTATGGGTCTAAAATATGTCAACTCATTTTTCCAATTTTAAACTTACTATTACTATGGTTCAATAAAACAAATTATTTATTATATTCAGGGACGATTTACATGATATCGGAGGGGCCACGCCCAACTCCCCCCCAAAGTTTGAAATTTTTATAAGATTTACCCCTAAAATTTAAAAATTTTGTAAGGCTAGCCCCCCAAGTTTTGACGAAGTTTTGATATGTTTTAAAAGACTTTTTTTTGCTATGTTTTAGTATATTTGTCAAAGCAAATTTTATTACTATATTATTTTTATTTTAGTAAAAATATGTTTTGTAATAGTGAAATTTTACTTTTTAGTGATGAATATATTTTATGCTTTTAAAAAATTTTGGCCCCCAAAGAAGAAATCTTGACTCCGTCCCTGATTATATTTAATTTCTATCTTCCTTTAACTTCTATCTCTATTTTTTATACATTTTCTCTCTCTAACGAATATTGACATGGAAGATAATTAAATATTTATTCATTATGTTCCAAATTATAATGTGTGTTTTACTTTTTGATTTTTATCACTTGCTATCCCTTTGAAAAAGTAAGAGTTCCTATGATTATTTTTTAAAAAAAATTTGGAAGTTAGTTGATATTTTTTTATTAAAATTATTATTGATTCATTTAGTTTTAATTAATATTATTAAATTATGTCAAAGTAAGACTTATTCGTGCATGATGGAAAAATCCTCACTGCTATACATACAGCTGTACACAGTGAAAAAAACGGAGGAGACTCCAAAAAGAAGTTCCCTGGAAGTCATGAATTTTATCAGTTCAAGTCTGTCATATTACTCCTTCCAACTACACAAAAAATCTCATTTTATTTTTGAATTTTTTGTTCTAACAAAATAGTCATTATTCTATTAATATTAGTATAAAATGATAATTATATTTTTAAATTTGTCATCATAATTTATTATCATGTAACCACTGCTAATACAATAACTTCTTACTTTTAAAAATAAATATGAAACAGATATATTTATAAATTTGGTTCATATTTCTAGAGCAAAAACTGTTTTAAATATATATATATATATATATATATATATATATATATATATATATAAATATGAAACAGATATATTTATAAATTTGGTTCATATTTCTAGAGCAAAAACTGTTTTTTATATATATATATATATATATATATATATATATATATATATATAACTTATCTCAAAATTGCAGAAATAAATTTGTCAATATTAGTACTTGGTACTATGTTCTTAAGACAATTATGTCATCCGTATGATGCTAAGAATTGATAGCACTTGTCTCCTATGATACAATGACAACGTATACTAAAGTAGCACTCAATTAAGTATATTCTACGAATCAAAGAAAAATGCTTTGGAAATCTCTCTCAAATAAACTATATGAATAATAAAGACTATATGACTAGAATGCTTGAATACTTGTGAATTGAATGAATGAAATGGTTGCCCTTCCTATTTATTTATATGAGGGATTAGTGATCCTTCAGAAGGGACATAACCCCTTGAAAAGGTACTATTTAGCCAAAACGACGTAGTTTTAAGGCTTAACAGAAAGGGTGCGTCCATTCGGACTACTAAACGACGTAATTTTAGTCTTATATATCAGAACAAAAACGGCGTAGTTTTAGTCTTTAGCAGAAAAGGCGCGTCCGCTCAGACAAAAGAACGTAGGTTTAGGGCGTCCGTTCAGGCATATAACCTTTCCCAAATTGACACAGTTTTGACGAATTCGTTCGACATGTAACGCTTCTCAAAACGATGTAGTATAATAATAAATATTATTTATCAAAATGACACAGTTTTGATAATAGAACTAAATAAAATAAAATTTTAATAAATTTTAATTAAAAATTTAAATAAATTTTGTCCAAAAAATTATATACAAGGATCCATACCTATGAACCGCGAGCCACGAGCCACGAGTCCGAGCTCGATCCAGGCCAAGTCAGCCGATCGACAACGGCAAGTGTGGGTTCAAACCAAGCCTTAGCTAAGTCCTCTCCTTTCCACAAAAGTGGAGTGCCCTTTGGGGCCCAAACCCAATAGCAACTTTCTAGTATATATATATATATATAAACTTAATATTTCTTTAGTTCTTAACCGATATGGGACTTGGCTTACCACATGTATTTATTATCATTTTATCAGTTTTAATGGTGATATTTGAGAGTTAATTTTTCATTCATTACTCCATGGATTTGAGCTTTCAAATACTTAATTTAATCTACTCATGGAATAGAACAAATTGATATGTGAAATTAATTAATTAATTAATGAAACCCTCTTCAATTTTAGGCTCAAATTCTAACAATCCCCCACATGAATGAAATCGATTGGTCACTTTATGCAATGTTGTTATGCAGAACGAGAGAGAGAGAGAGAGAGAGAGAGAGAGAGAGAGAGAGAGAGAGAAAATTGGAAATCATCTATATCGAGAAATGTAGCTTTTGACTTTAAATCTTCCATTGTGAAAGATTATCGGGTTTACTGGTTGTCCAGTGAACATGATGTCTTGAACTGTCCAACCGTTTTTTGTAAATCGAGACAATAATAATTCACAAAGAATCTTTCCAGACATTATTTTGTTCTCATGATTATGTTCATTTAGGCCCTGAACAATCCCGAATTTATGAGTGCTTTAGAGAAGTATAGCATTATCCTTCTCATAGAATTGGCCTAGTTCACACTCACATAAGTGATTTTTAATAAGAGTATCCTACCATACCGCTGCAGGTATCACAATCTCGTATCATACGAATGAGCAGAAGAAACTAATTTCTTCATAGTGATTTGGTTGAATCGTTCATAATTTTGTTGTCCCTTTGAACCTAGATCTTAGGATCTCAAGTCAAATGGGTTGGATTTCCATCATGTGATCCTTATTTATAGGCTTTAAACCCATTTTCCTCGAAGTTATTTTTACTTGCTCTCTAGTCAAACCTTTAGTTAACGGATCCGCTATATTTTCTTTAGAATTTAGGTACTCAATAGGCATAATGTCATTAAAGAGCAATTGTTTTATGATATTGTGTCTACGACGAATATGTCTAGACGTACCATTATACATGTGACTTTGTGACCTTCAAATTGTTGATTGACTATCACAATGGATACAAATAGGCGGCACAGGTTTAGACCACATAGGAATATCTTCTAAAAAGTGTCGAAGCCACTCAGATTCTTCTCCAGCCTTATCCAATGCAATAAACTCAGATTCCATCGTTGATGGAGCAATGCATGTTTGTGTAGAAGATTTCTATGATACTGCTCATCCACCTAGTGTAAACCAAAATCACTTATGGATTTATAGTCTTTTGTATCCGATATCAAGTTCGTATCATAGTATCCTTCGAGTACTGCTGGATATCTTGAGTAGTGTAATCCAAAGTTTTGAGTATATTTTAAATACCTTAAAACTCTTATAATCGCTTTCCAGTGATCTTGTCCTGTATTACTTGTAAATCTACTTAATTTATTGATAGCTTGTGCTATGTCAGAACGTGTACAATTCATTAAGTATATAAGGCTTCCAATTATTTGTGCATACTCAGGTTATGATATGCTCTCTCTTTTATTTTTAGACAAGTGTAGATCTATATCTACTGGTGTTCCGACAGGATTGCAATAATATTGATTGAATTTTCTAAATATTTTCTCAATATAGTGTGATTATGATAAAACTAACCCATTCGATGTTTTAGAATTTTAATTCCTAATATTACACATCGGCAACACCCATATCTTTCATGTCAAATATATTATTTAATATTCTCTTGGTAGTTTTAATTATTTCATTATTACTACCCATAATGAGCATATCATCTACATAAAGACAAATAATGACATACCCTTTCTCAGTGTCCTTGATATACACACATTTGTCACACTCATTTATCTTGAAACCATTTGACAATATTACATTATCAAATTTTTCATGCCATTGTTTATGTGCTTGTTTTAATCCATAAAAGGACTTCACAAGCCGATAAACTTTCTTTTCTTGTTCCTAAATAATGAACTCTTCTGGTTGTTCCATGTAGATTTCTTCTTCTAAATCTCCATTCAAGAAAGCTGTTTTCACATCCATTTGATGTATCTCTAAATTATATATAGCTGCAATGGCTATTAACATCCTAATTAAAGATATTCTTGTCACAAGAGAATAAGTATCAAAATAATCCAAACCCTCCTTTTGTCTGTATCATTTGATTACGAGTCTTACTTTATATTTGTCTACAGATCCATATGCTTTTATTTTCTTCTTGAATATTCACTTATATCTAAAGAGGTTTAGAGCCTGGTGGGAGATCTACTAATTTCCACGTATGATTGTGCAAAATGGATTCTACTTCACTATTTATAGTCTCTTTTCAATATGGAGCTTCGGGACTAGATATTGTTTCTCTATAAGTTTGAGGCTCATTTTCTAACAAATAAGTTAGAAAATCCAGACCATAAGATTTGATGTTCTAGCATGTTTACTACATCTAGGTTCATCAATATCTTCTAATCCATGATTACTGTCACTAACAGCATCATAAGTTCTTTTGTTTGAACTTGTTTCTTGTTCATTAGAACTTGGTTCTTGTTCCTTTTTATTAGGAAATATTATTTCAAAAAATTCAGCATCTTTTGACTCAATAATATTATTTCCATGTATTTCCTCTATTTTTGATTTATTAACCAAAAATCTATATGCACAACTATTATTAGCCTAACCAATGAATATATAATATATTGTTTTTATACCTATTTTCACCTTTTTGGGTGAATGACCCGTTACTTTTGCTAAACACCCTCACGCTTTTAAGTGTTTATAATATAGCTTACATCATTTCCATATTTCATGGGTGAAGCATTTGACTTCTTTTGAGGTATTCGGTTGAGAATATAATTTGCTAAAAGAATTGCTCCCCCCCCCCCCCCCCAAATTCTGAGGTAGTCCAAAACTTAAAAATAATGCATTCATCATTTCTTTCAAATTAAAGTTCTATTCTTTCTTTCTGCAACACCATTTTGTTGTGGCGAATAAGGTGCAGTTGTTTGGTGTATTATACCATGTTGTGAACAAATTTCAACAAAAGGAAATTCATAATCTCCACCTCTATCACTTCTAATTATCTTGATCATTTTATCAAGTTGGTTCTCAACCTCATTTTTGTAATGTATAAACATTTCCAAAGCCTCATCTTTACTTCTCAATAAGTAAACATAACAATATCTTGTAAAATTATCTATAACAGTAATAAAATACTTCTTACCTCCTCTTATTTGTATATACTTTAAATCACAAATATCTGTATGTATTAATTTAAGAGGTTATATAATTCTTTCAATTGATATAAAAGAAGATTTTTAAATTTTTGCCTCAACGCAAACTTCACATTTATGATTGGAGTTAATCTCATATTTTGGCAAACATTCTATATTAATTAAATTACGTATAATATTATAATTAACATATCCTAATCTACCATGCCATAAATTAGAAGACTCAATCATATAAGCAAAAGATGTAATTTTATTAATATTAGAAGGTATAACAATCATTGCATTCATCATGAAGAGCCCATTGCTCATATATCCCTTCCCCACATACGTACATCCCATTTTTAGTTAGGACTAATTTGTCCGATACAAAAACCAATTTAAATCTCTTTTGACTAAGAAGGGATCTTGACACTAAATTCTTTATAATATCAGGCACATGGAGCACATTGTTGAGGGTGAGTTCCTTTCCACAAGTCATCTTCAAAACCATTTTTTCTTGTCCAGCAATTTTGGATGCGGAAGAATTTTCCATGTACAATTGTTCTCCATTCTCAATTTGTTGATATGTGGAGAATATCTTCTTGTTAGAACACACATGGCGGGTTGCTAGCTGGCTCCTGAAAGTATTATGCATCATACAAGCCAATCATGTATGATGATAAAGCATATATTGTGTAATCAATCTTATTTATTTATTAATAAAAGAATTATTTATTAAAGGCATTTATTATCTACATGGTGTTGTTTTAATAATATGTGATAAACCCATAGTTTTAAGCAACGCTTTTAGAATAATGATGATGATCATTCTAATGAGATCTAAATTCTTAGAAAGCTTAAAACTAAAATAGTTCCCAATCATTGGATTACTAAATAGGGGATTAGTGAATCCGGATAGATTGGTACATACGTTCTTTGCTTTCATTGGATGAGGATGATTGATCTCATGATCATTTGTGTGGAGACACTAAAAAGCAAGTATGTAGGTGCTTATTAGAGAATAAGTTCATCGAACGTGACTCGCTAAGGAATACCTAATGGAGTTTTACTTACCGTCAATAGGAATTCTCAGTAGTGATAGTAAGACAAATGATCCTTAGACTTGAGATCATCATAGTATCTTATATATAATGAATTACACTTTGACTTATTCCTTAAGACTCTTAGAGTATATCAAAGGGTATGCTTGGGTGTAATAAGTTTATATATGAAGATAATGAATGATCAATAAAGAATCTACCACTTCTAGTAAAAAGGAGAGATGTCCTATGTGATTCGATAAATGACAACCCAGAATCCTTGGTTAAGGTGGAATGAAATTAGAAAGTAGTTTCTAATTTGCATTCATCGGGAGTTGTTCATTTAGGAATCGAAATACATATAATTAAATAAAATAAGACTTGACAAGAATTCCATGTCTTATATTTAATTGGGACATAGTATGTGGAAGGATTGAATTGCACGGTAACTATTTACTCAAAGGTTCTTTTATGATTAATGTTGAAATCTATATTATCTCGGAAAGTCGTTGATCGCTAGGGAGGCTTATCCCTATTGTAGAATAAATATTATTTATTTAAATAAATTATTTGTTTAATTTATTTATTTAAATGAGATTAGAATTGTTCTAATTGATTTATTCACAACTAGGTTTAATATGGAGAACCTAAAGGGTCACACCATAAAAGGAAGAATAATTATTTAAGAAGTTAATGGCATAATTGTAATAATATGTTAAGTATATTTAATTTAATCTATGGTGATAGAATAAATTAAATAGCTTAATATTTATTATTTAATATTTTAGAAATATTAAATATAAATTAATAAGAGGAGTCTTATTAATATTATTATAATTATTATTATTTTAATTTCTAAAAGGTTTAGGAATTAATTTAATATTAGTACTCTCATTTATTCCTAATTGGATTAGGAAAGAAAATTAGTTAAAGGAGTTTAACTAATTATCCCTAATAGGATTAGGGAGCCCATTTAATTAAAAGGGTTTAATTGAATAAATAATACCTTATTTTAATTAAAATAGGGTTATATAATATCTTTATAAGAGGAGTCTTATATGAGATATGAGAAATACGTAATTCCAAGAGTTGGAGAGTACACCCCTTTTCTTATTCAGATAGGAAAAACTAGGGTTTGAGCCAAATCCCTTCTTCTTGAAAAATTCCTCTTCCTTGGTGGATCACCTATAGAGGCCACACACTTGGGTGGCTTACATTGATCAAAGGAAGGAATCTACCCGGAGATTCAAGGAGATCGCGGAGAAGTAGGAGGTGAACTCGCACTGAGGAAGCTCGTTTTACAAGGGTATGATTTCATAATTTCTTATTCTTCGCTTTAATTAATAATATGCATAAAGGATGATCCGTAATTGGTTTGTGAAAAATTTTAAAATCGATTTTATCTCGCTCCATTATATTTTTGTAATTTGATTGCTACTTTGATTTTCACGAAAACCTAACAGTGGTATCATGAGCCAAACTTTATGCGAATTATTAATTATTTAGATTCTAAATATGTATGGGTATGTATTTTGAATAATTTATTGGGCATAATTTGTTGTATAAAATTATTATTTTATGAAAAAAATTTTTTTTTTTTTTTTTTTGAATCCGTGTGGGCTGTGGCTGCTGTAATTTGATTACATGAGAATTATATTACTTCAAGGATTCTCGATTTGCGTGATTCAGCAAATTTGATAAATTCCGTGTGATAAAATCCGTGTGGGATATGTGTATGTAATTTGATTACATAAAAAATGTTTTTTTTAAGACCATCAAGTTGACCGAGAACCAAGGGTCCGGTTGTTGCCACACGTTGACCGAGGAAGTAGCCTAGCAAGGTGCTGAATTTTTTTTTTTAAAGAAGATCCAAGCAGCTGGCAGTCCGGTTTTTTCTTGGTCAAGCAGCTGGACGGTTATATGTATATATAAATAATATATATATGCATGGTTATATATATAATTTGACAAAAGTTGTTGCAGAATTATATTCTCTTCCATGATTGATGGTCCACGTGGCAGCAGTATATGTCCAGAATTTTTCTTTTTGGCCGAGTATTATGGCAATTCATGGTCCAGCCGTTTTTGTCATAAAGTATAGGACTTTTAATATATATATATATATATATATATATATATATATATATATATATATATTAATCTTAATAATTTTATAATTAAAATAAAAGAGTTTATTTTAATCTTGAAATGGATTTCATGCAACATAAAATTGCCCATTAAATGATACTCATATATATATGGAATGATTTAATTTATTTATGATATATGATGATATGTATGATAATAAATGGGATTGATTATGGACAATTGACCAATATGATTGGATTTATTTTAGTTGGATGTTTGAATGAATGGGTTTTATTAAATGGGGTCTCACAGACCTCGCCTTTTTCGGTTTTCTTCGATGTAAATTCTATCTCTCTCCTATGCACTTCCCTCGATCACGATCAAGGTTTCTATTTAAATTAAATAGTTTAATGTAATAGGATTAGTTAGAATTTTTTAGAAGAACCAAGACCAAGATCATCGAGCGCTTGAAGACCCGTTTGTAATGGAGCCAGGTTTAAATGTAATAGTTATATTTAAATGTTTATTCTATGCACTCTTAGGTTTGACCTTTTGGTTCACTTGGTGGCTCTAGTGAACCAAACTAGAATAAAAGTCCATAATCAATCCGGGTAGAATATAGTATTCTATATGTGCATGCTAGTATATATATATTATATATTATGCAAACATGCTTCGCATGTTTAATAATATGACGCGTATTTTATATATATATTTGCAATGCTACGCTAAACAAGATGAGACAAATAATAACAAATCCTCAAAGTTTTTTATTAAGTCTTAAGCGTTCAAAGATATTTAGAATATCGAACGTCGCCTTCTAGCATGATAAAATTAATAGAGTATTAAATATTTAATATGAGTTTGTTGTGTCACCACAAGGCAAGTATTAAGTATTTAAGATGTTAATTTATCACATTTGATGCTTATAAAGAAAATTGAACAATATTGTTTTGTTGTGTCACCACAAGGGCGATATTTTTCTTTTTGAATATATGGAAGTGCTAGGTTGGACTTAACTTAGATAATTTTGATTCGGATGTGCCACCACTGATCAAAATAATCCAAGAGGCAAAATATAAGGAGTTATATGTTGATGTAATTGACAAGGAGTTGTCTACCTATTTATTTATATATAGTTTGTTGTGTCACCACAAGGCTATATATATTTGAAATGGGATCCTTATTCTCACTAGCAAAAAACTTTAATTAGATTTTTGCGAACTATATAAATGAGGGTAATATAGTTTGAAGAAAATAGTGGGAGATACCAATATAAAATAAGACCTAATTTATTTTGGTAATTAATAAATGAATGTTTGCTAAAATATTGTCTTTTTACATGCAGTAATTTTGAAAATGTCACATTCACTAATTTCATCGCAAGCATACTTGATGCTAACAAACCGAATTGGGACCGAACTACACTGATTTGGTTAAGAAATCGAGAATTGTTCTCACCTTTGAAAAGATTTCTTATGTCCTAAATTCGCCTGCGCACACGCAAAAAGTTGCGAGAGATGACCCGAGGAAGAGATTGCTACTTTTAAACGGTGGCAAGATGATGCATCGTGGCTCAATGCATCATCACGCTCAGATCCACGAAAGTAACGAGCTTCAGCCACAAGATGAAAACATGGATGCTCCTACTACTATGCTACTACACCTTGGAGAGTTGTATGGTGAACAAAGTAGGACCGCTAGATATGAAATATCTAAGGAGCTCTTCCGATCTCGGATGACCGAGGGCACTTCCAATTGAGACTCATGTCCTAAAGATGATCAATCTGATTGAACGTCTTGGGACGGCTTGGGTTCGTCATGGATGGGGAGTTGAGTCAAGATTTAGTCTTGCATAATACCCCAGACACCTTCTCACAATTTGTTGTGAATTTTCACATGAATAAGTTGGATGTCACTTGCTGAATTACTTAACATGTTGAAAATCGCGAAGGTCACTTCCCATCCAAGAAGAACCATGTCTCATCTTGGTGGATGATTCTTCCAAGAAAAGGAAGAGGCCCAAGGTATCTTCTCAAAAGGAAGAAATCCAAGAAGGCTAAAGGAAAGGCGAAAGTGAAGGATCAAAAGAAACTCGATCCAAACTAGCAAAGGAATTTGCTTCCATTGCAATAAGCCGGGTCATTGGAAGAGGAACTGCAAGGATTATCTTGCGTAACAAAAGCGTAAGAAGCTTGAGAAGCTTCAATCCTAATCAAGGTTTGTTTATGATTGAAATTAATTTTTCAAAGTCAATCTTCTACTGGGTATTGGATCTGGGATGTGGTTCTCACATATGTAATAATATGCAGGACCGGTCAAGTAGAAAGTTGAAAGAAGGATGAGGTCGTCCTACGAGTGGGAAATGGAGCAAAGGTTCTCACGATTATTTGTAGGGACTTATTGTTTAAAGACCGCCACGGCAAGTTCATTAATTTAAATAATTGTTATTTTGTTCCAAATATCATTAGAAACATTATTTCTATCTCTCGTATTGGATATGGATGGTTTTAATATTATAATAAAGAACAACAGTTGTTCCATTTATAATGATAATGTTTTATATGGTGTTGGTAATTTACGAAATGGACTTTATATACTTGACTTGCATGAAAATATATTTCAAATTGAACAAACTAATAAAAGGAAAAGAGATGATGTTAATTATACCTTCATGTGGCACTGTAGACTTGGTCATATTAATGAAACAAGATTATCCAAGTCAGATAAAGATGGGCTCCTGAGAGCTATCTCGATTATGAATCATATCCAACTTGTGAATCTTGTCTCATGGGTAAAATGACTAAATCTCCTTTTAGTGGAAAAGGAGAAAGAGTTACTGAGTTGTTAGCGTTGGTACACATGTATGTATGTGGACCTATGACAACGATCGCACGAGGAGGGTATTCTTATTTTATTACATTCACTGACGACCACTCAAGATTTGGATATGTGTATTTAATGAAATACAAATCTGAATCATTTGAAAAGTTCAAAGAGTTCAGAAGTGAAGTTGAGAAGCAAACTGGTAAGAGTATTAAGATTCTTCGATCCGATCGAGGAGGAGAATACTTAAGTGGTGAGTTTCTCAATTGTCTCAAAGAAAATGGTATAATCTCACAATGGACTCCACCAGGGACGCCCACATGATGAATGGTGTATCTGAAAGGAGAAATCGAACATTGTTGGACATGGTTCGATCTATGATGAGTTTCTGACCTTCCAGTTTCCTTCCGGGATATGCCCTAGAATCTAATTTGATACCTACTTAACAAGGTACCTACAAAATCCGTCCCCAAGACCCCTATATGAGTTATGGACAGGGGGAGGAAACCAAATCTTAAGCATGTTAAGACTTGGGGTTGTCCAACTTATGTCAAAAAGTTTGAAAACGATAAGTCTGCAGACTAGATCTCGACAAATGTAGATTTGTGGGATATCCTAAAGAAACATCGGGTATTATTTCTATCATCCAACTGATCAAAAGGTGTTTGTTATGAAACATGCCGCCTTCTTGGAAAAGGAGTTTATCCTTGAAAGGGTCGGTGGGAGTAAGATATATTCAAGAAGTTCAAGAACCACAAAATACTACAGATCAAAGTGAGGTACCTAACCAAGTAGAGATTCCTTCATACCACACCCTATTCAGAATCGGAAGAGTACCAAAGATACCAGAGACAGGTATGGACTTGTCATAGAAGATGACAATGAGGTACACATCATAGATGATGATGATCCATTGAATTACTGAACAAGCTATGAGTGAGTAGTAAAGACTCGAGAGAAATGGCAAGAAGCCATGAAATCGAGATGGACTCCATGTATGAGAACCAAGTATGGACTTTGGTCTCACCACCAAGGCATTAAAGGCTATTGGGTGTAAATGGGTCTTTTAAAAGAAAGACTGGAGCAGCATGGCAAGGTAGAGACCTATAAGGCCCTGACATTGGTTGCAAAAGGTTTCAAACAAAGACAAGGAGTTGACTATGACGAAACCTTCTCACCAAGAGTAATGCTCAAGTCCATTCGGATTTTGCTTGCGATTGCAAACTTACCATGACTACTAAATCTGGCGCGATGGGACGTGAAAACGGCCTTCCTCAATGGGAAACTTGAGGAGGATGTGTATATGACACAACCAGAGGATTTGTTTCAAAGGTTGGAACAAATCAAGTCTCATAGCTTACAACGATCCATTTATGGATTAAAGCAAGCTTCTCGTGGGTGGAACATCCGTTTTGATGAGACAATCAAAAAGTTTGATTTTATCAAAAATGAGGATGAACCATGTGTGTACAAGAAGGTTAGTGGGAGCACTATTTCATTCCTTGTATTATATGTTGATGATATATTACTGATAGGGAATGATATTCTATGCCGCAAAACAATTAAAATCACGGTTATCTAAACACTTCTCCATGAAGGACTTGGGAGAAGCATCCTATATTTTGGGGATAAAGATCTATAGAGATAGATCTAATAGGATGCTTGGCTTATCCCAAGGAACGTACATTGACATGATGCTAAAAAGGTTTAGCATGGAAGATTCCAAAAGAGGTCTCATGCCGATGAGCCATGGAATACATCTCTCCAAGAAACAAGCCCCAAAGACACCTGAGAGAGAAACCGCATGAGTAAGATTCCTTATGCTTCAAAGAATAGGATCTATCATGTATGAGATGATATGTACTAGACCAGATGTCGCTCATGCACTTAGTGTAACAAGCGAGATATCAATCGAATCCGAGAGAAGAACAACGGAAGGCAAAGTGAAAAATATCCTAAAGTACTTAAGAAGAACTAAGGATGTATTTCTTGTTCATGGTGGGTCCGAATTAAAACTAGAGGGCTTCACAGACTCAAGTTTTCAAAGCAGACCAAGATGATGATAAGAACCGTTTTGGGGTATGTGTTTACCTTAAAGCGGTGGCGCAGATGAGTTGGAAAAGTTCCAAGCAAGCAAACGATTGTTGATTAGGTGTGATGAGGCAGAGAGTACATAGTCGCAAGTGAAGGCGCAAAGGAAGTCTGTTTGGATGAAGAAGTTCATTACCGAACTTGGTGTGGTTCCTAGCATTAAAGGACGAAGGCTTTTATTCTCGTGACAACTTTGGAGGCATTATGCAAGCTAAGGAACCTGTGTCTCATCGTAAATCCAAAACACGTGTTGGCGATTTCATTTGATCGAGAGATCATTGAAAGAGGAGACGCCACGGAGCGTGTGGACTCTCAAGACAATATTGCAGATCCATTTACTAAAGCGTTAACACAACAAAGCAGTTTGATCATCACTTTTAGAAGATGGGTATGAGATACCACTACGATTGGCTTTTTAGTGCAAGTGGGAGATTGAAAGTATTTTGCATACAAGCCAATCATGTATGATGATAAAGCATATCTTCGTGTAATCAATCTTATTTATTTATTAATAAAAGAATTATTTATTAAAGGCATTTATTATCTACATGGTCTTTGTTTTAATAATATGTGATAAACCCATAGTTTTAAGCAACGCTTTTAGAATAATGATGATGATCATTCTAATGAGATCTAAATTCTTAGAAAGCTTAAAACTAAAATAGTTCCCAATCATTGGATTACTAAATAGGGATTAGTGAATCCGGATAGATTGGTACATACGTTAACTTGCTTTCATTGGATGAGGATGATTGATCTCATGATCATTTGTGTGGAGACACTAAAAGCAAGTATGTAGGTGCTTATTAGAGAATAAGTTCCTTCGAACGTGACTCGCTAAGGAATACCTAATGGAGTTTTACTTACTCGTCAATAGGAATTCTGTAGTGATAGTAGTAAGACAAATGATCCTTAGACTTGAGATCATCATAGTATCTTATATATAATGAATTACACTTTGACTTATTCCTTAAGACTCTTAGAGTATATCAAAGGGTATGCTTGGGTGTAATAAGTTATATATGAAGATAATGAATGATCAATAAAGAATCTACCACTTCTAGTAAAAAGGAGAGATGTCTATGTGATTCGATAAATGACAACCCAGAATCCTTGGTTAAGGTGGAATGAAATTAGAAAGTAGTTTCTAATTTGCATTCATTTGGGAGTTGTTCATTTAGGAATCGAAATACATATAATTAAATAAAATAAGACTTGACGGTAATTCCATGTCTTATATTTAATTGGGACATAGTATGGTGGAAGGATTGAATTATCACGGTAACTATTTACTCAAAGGTTCTTTTATGATTAATGTTGAAATCTATATTATCCGGAAAGTCGTTGATCGCTAGGGAGGCTTATCCCTATTGTAGAATAAATATTATTTATTTAAATAAATTATTTGTTTAATTTATTTATTTAAATGAGATTAGAATTGTTCTAATTGATTTATTCACAACTAGGTTTAATATGGAGAACCTAAAGGGTCACACCATAAAAGGAAGAATAATTATTTAAGAAGTTAATGGCATAATTGTAATAATATGTTAAGTATATTTAATTTAATCTATGGTGATAGAATAAATTAAATAGCTTAATATTTATTATTTAATATTTTAGAAATATTAAATATAAATTAATAAGAGGAGTCTTATTAATATTATTATAATTATTATTATTTTAATTTCTAAAAGGTTTAGGAATTAATTTAATATTAGTACTCTCATTTATTCCTAATTGGATTAGAAAGAAAATTAGTTAAAGGAGTTTAACTAATTATCCCTAATAGGATTAGGGAGCCCATTTAATTAAAAGGGTTTAATTAAATAAATAATACCTTATTTTAATTAAAATAGGTTATATAATATCTTTATAAGAGAGTCTTATATGAGATATGAGAAATACGTAATTCCAAGAGTTGGAGAAGTACACCCCTTTTCTTATTCAGATAGAAAAACTAGGGTTTGAGAGCCAACCTTCTTCTTTGAAAAAATTCTCTTCCTGGTGGATCACCTATAGAGGCCACACACTTGGGTGGCTTACATTGATCAAAGGAAGGAATCTACCAGGAGATTCAAGGAGATCGCGGAGAAGTAGGAGGTGAACTCGCACACGAGGAAGCTCGTTTCTACAAGGGTATGATTTCATAATTTCTTATTCTTCGCTTTTAATTAATAATATGCATAAAGGATGATCGGGTAATTGGTTTGTGAAAAATTTTAAAATCGATTTTATCTCGCTCGCATTATTTTTGCAATTTGATTGCTACTTTGATTTTCACGAAAACCTAACAATCTCTTTACGTTTATGCTTGAGATAATTCTTAAAATCTTTCCACATTGGTGGTAGTTTTTCAATAATTGTAGCAACTTAGAAAGATTCACTTAAAGACATACGTACCTTCTACATGTATTTCACTACAAAAAAATGGGCCTTTAGCAACGATTTTTCGGGCAACGACTTTATAAGTCGTTGCTAAAAGTATATGTTTAGCAACGAAATTTGTCCTTCGTTGCAAATTGTGTCAAGCTTTCACTTTTTGCAACAAAATTCATAAGTCGTTGCAAAATTTAAATTTGCTAATTCATTAGCGGGGAAAAATTTCGTTAGAAATTGTTTAAAATTTTCGGCCACTTGATTTTCCGTCATCGCGTAGGCAACGAAAGTTTTTTTGTTGCTAAAATGGGGCTTTAACAACGATTTTTCAAGCAACAGGTTTATAAGTCGTTGCTAAAAGTGTATGTTTAGCAACGAAACTTGTCCTTCGTTGCAGATTGTGTCAGACTTTCACTTTTTGCAACGAAATTCATAAGTCGTTGCAAAATTTGAAAACAAAATTTGTTAGAAATTCGTTTGCAAAATTTCTAACCACTTGATTTCTCCTCATCGCGGGCAATGAAAATTTTTTCTTGCTATATTTCGTCATTTTATATGGACCACATTCATTAGCAACAATTTTATTTTCGTTGCATATCTTATACAACTTTTTTGCAACGACTATTAAAATATTGCCTTAAATTAAGATAATCACAATAAACATATTTTGTAAGACCATATTAGATAGATTAGGAGAATTGTCAAAAAATATTCATATTTAATATTTAAAAATTATATCCAAATGCAAAACATATTCGAACCTGTGACCTATCATTTGGAACTTTGGTCATTTGACCGCTAGAGCAACACAAGTTATCTGTTAATATCTTGCAAGGATTATTATTTATATTAAAACATGAGATTTCCCCCATATATTCCTTTCTTCTCCTTCACTACATACCATTAATATAATCTCAAGTTTATATAATAATAATAATAATATAATAATAATAATAATAATAATAATAATAATAATAATAATAATAATAATAATAAAAATAATAATAATAACAATAATAATAAAGTTGCACCAATAGTGTGTAAGTTTTTTTAACTCCCATTTTCAAATTCTCTTTTCCTTGACTTGTAATTTTTTTTTATAATCAAATATTAATTTGTCTTTATATCTTTTATTAGAGGGTGTTTGGCAATGACTTATAAATTGGTTAAACTAAGTTATAAGTCATTTGTTATTATTTAGTGTTTGATAATAACTTTAATTTTAACTTTTTTTTACTTATAAGTCATTATTAAATTTTTTTTTCATGTGCTATATTTTTTATTATTATTACTATTACTATTACTATTATTATAATTATTATTATATTTATATTATTATTATTATTATTATTATTATTATTATTATTATTATTATTACTATTATTATTAATATTTTATTATTATTATTAGAATAATTATTACTAATCTTATAATTATTATTTTTATTATTATAATAATTATAATTATTACTATTATTATAATTTCTATTATTATTATTATTATTATTATTATTATTATTATTATTATTATTATTATTATTATTATTATTATTATTATTACTATTATTATTATTATTATTATTATTATTATTATTATTATTATTATTATTATTATTATTATTTATTATTATTATCAATAATAATATCAATAATAATAATAATAATAATAATTATTATAATTATAATTGTTAGTATTAATTATAATTATTATTACTATTCCTATTATTATAACTACTACTATTATTATTATTATTATTATTAATCATTATTATAATTTCTATTATTATTTCTATTATTATTATTATTATTATTATTATTATTATTATTATTATAATAATAATAATAATAATAATAATAATATTAATAATAATTACAATAATTATAATAGTACTAATAATAAAAAAGCCTGGCCCGACCCGTGGGCTTTTTAAAAAATAAAATAAAATAATACTTTCCTTGAGAATTGAACTCTAGACCTCCCACTCTCCTTAAACAAATGCTCAAACCAACTAAGCTATAAGAGCATTCACAATAATTTCTTTATCTTTATCCCTACTCTGCAGTGCTATTGGGTCATTCTGTAGGATAGAGATTCAATTTTTTCACTATGTACCCAACATGTTCCTTATATTGATTCCTTAAATTTTAAATTTTAAAATTTAAAATTAAAATTTGAAAGTTCCAACAATCAAATCATGTTTTGAACATTGTGACTATTTTTATTTAAAAGTAATTGTTGTTTGAATTTAAAATTATAATTATTTTAATTTAAAAATAGATATTGCTAGAAATCAAAATGTACAATAATCATTATGTGTTTATGAGAACTTTATTTTAATTATAAAATAATAAAATTTATAATTATTAGTAATATTTTTACAAAATGATCAAAATTAAAATTAATTGATTTTAATTTTTTTATAGTTCTCTTTCTTCTTTAAATCCTTTGTTTAAAAAAATAAAAATGAGTGAATTTGATAGGCATACCCAAATCAGCAATTAAGTGAGATAAGATCCTTTAACCAACATAAAATTACAATAAATAAGGTGTAAAATATCATTTTACATAAATAGGGAACGCTTTTTTGATTCCCTCATCCAGAGGAGTCAAATCATATATAGGGATTAAAATAGAGAATTATATAAGGATAAGGAAACTGTTGGATACTTATTTATTAATATATTCTTCAAATGTGGGGATAGAGAGTCTATTGGGAAAACTGTTGTGAATGCTCTAAGGATTTTTTATTATAAAGTCAGTTACCTGACACTAAAATACTAAAAATACTAATTACATATTTACATCAAATACTAAAAATACTAATTAAAAAAATATTAAAATACTAAAAAAAAGAAAATTAAAAAATAATAAAATTCAAAAAATACTAAAATTCAAATTATTTTGTTAATTAATCAAAAGAGCAAAAATTCAAATTACATGATTAAAATACTAAAATTATATTTACATCATAACATATTTATATCATTTAATCAAAATACTAAAATTCAAATACTAAAATACTAAAATTTTACTCAAATACTAAAATTTTATCATAGTCAGTATAACATATCAAAATACTAAAATTTTACCATTGTTGTATATCATATCAAAATACTAAAAGTCACCTACCCAACACTAAAATACTAATTACATATTTACATCAAATACTAAAATACTAATTAAAAAAATACTAAAAAATATTTATTTAGTTTAAAATATTTATATATATATATATTAATATATATATAATATATATATATATATATATATATATAAATGTAATGAAATTTATCTAATACACAAAAAATATAACATAAGAAGGAAAAATATCACAGATAGGTTTCGAACCTAAGACCTATAAGTTATTGGGCCATTAAGCTACCACTAAGCCAATCTAATTTTTTAGTTAACTAAACTACCGCCATAATTTTTAGCGGTAGACATTGTAACACATGAGTAAATGAACAAATGAGGGGGCGAATGAGTAATTTCTCATGTCGCTACAGCTTGTAGCGGCAGGGGGAAATCCATTTCAATCTGTGCCATCTAATGTTGCGATCAACGGTATAGATTATGGTTGTTGAAATAGTACATTTGACAACCGATTGCCAAGCATGTTAGTTTTGGGCCTCCGACCCAAATAAACCTAACCTCATCAAACTTGATTATTATATATATGCTTCCCAATGTTTCCTATTTCTAGATAGAAGTAGGATATACTTACAAATACTCCCTCACTCCGAGAATGAAAGTGATGATTGATTTTATGCGAATTTTAAAAAATGTCAAATGATAAAATTATTCATATTTAAATTCTCATCTAATTGCATATTTTTCTATACATGAGTAGTGATATTATATAAATATTTATAAATAATAAAAATATGACATTTAATACTAAGAATATTATGCACAAATTATTGTAAAAAAATAGATTATTTAATATAACTAAATATTTAACTTGAGATTATATAAAATAATAAGTACTTTTATTCTTAGATGGAGGGAGTAACTTAAATCATGAACATATTTTTATGTCAAAAATAAAACATAAAAAGAAGAATAGTAATGGTATACCCCTAGTTATTTCTAGTTCTCCTTTTATCTTTTTTTTCAAAATATATTATAAAATTAAATTATAATACTATAAGAGAAAACATAAAAGATGAAGAAAAATTTATTATGTTTTATGAACTAAAAAACATAAAAGATGAAGTAAAAATTTATTATTTATTTATAAAAAAAAACTAAAACGATTAGAAATTTTTATTTTTTATTTGAAAAATGACTTAAACATAAAAAATAAGTCATTCAAAGAAAATTAAAAAAAAAAAAAAGAGATTCCTAATAAGTTAGTTTAACCCGTATTAATGTAATATCAATTTTATCCATATTTTATTTAATTCCCCATTTTATTGATACATTAAAACGATTTGTAGTCTCCAACAAGGAAAAAAAAAAGAGAAGCAAACTACTATCTTCTATATAGAATTTAAAAGTTCATCGTCGATATTTTATCCTGTAACATCAATCAATATATATGGAATCAAATATTCATCTTTGCACTCTGAAGCCAAACGTTCATCTAAACATCTGTTCATCTTTTGCACTTGGCCAAAGATATTAATCGATCGGTCGTATTCATCTCAACACTGCTCATCTTTTGCACTACGGGCCAATGATATTCATCAAGAAATCATTCATCTTTAATTAATTCCAAGGAAATTGAAAAGAACAAGTATTAAGGGCGTTAGTCCAAAATACCTCATAAAATTTTTATTTTATCCGTTAAATTTTTATATAGTGAATGAAGTCTTATATATAACCAAAAGATAGAAATTTCACAAAAAACATCTTTTTCAGTCTTCGTGAATAGTAAATGTAGAATAAAATAAACATAAAAAATATTGATGTTCATGAATAGTAACAAGTACAAAGAGATCAAAGAAATTAAAAAAAGAAAAGAAAATTCCAACGCGGAATTAAAAGTGATGTTACATCTTACTTCTTCTTTTTACAAATTTACTTTATAAAAAATTTAAAAAAAGTTACAATGCCGTTAGTTTGACATTAGATCACACATTTTTTCAAATTTCTTTAATCTTCACGCACACCTTTGAATCTGAAAAAAATAAAATTATTTTAAAAAATTAAGATCTTTTTTTTTAAAATTAGTTTTTATAAAACAAATACGACATAAAACTAAAACCACTCATAAGTCATTATAAAATACATTAAAAAATAAATAACATTAAAATCAATATTTATCATATAAATCAATAATTAATTATTCACAAATAAAATAATATACTTAAAAATAAGAATCTCTCTTAGGACCTATTTATAATATATATATATTATTAATTGAAAAATAATAATATTTTTTTTTATAACCCCTTACTATTTCAAAATAATAAAAATGAAATTCCATTTTATTCAAAATAATAATTAGGGTCTTACATTACTCTTCTTTTTTATAAAAATATTAAATTTTACATAATCATAGTTAATATATTAATATACACATTAGTTTATAAAATACAAATATTTTTTAAATAACAAAGGTATAATACATAATCATAGTTAATATTAATTTTACTACAAATATTTTTAAATAATATATAATTTTCTTTATAAAATAATAAATTCTATAAATAAATATAAGTATATGCATGTGCTATACTAATTAAATTTTGTAGTAAAAACATAATATTTGGTAAAATAATTAATTATAAAAATAAACAAAAAATTAATTTTAAAATATTTTCTTAATTTTCGGAATTAAAATTTCATATTACTTATGCTTAAATTTTTATAATTGTATATGTACACTCCTAGTCAGTTTGTACTGTGTTAATTCATTTTGCCCTAGCCCTTCCATTCTCGATTCCTCTTCTCTGAGTTCTCTTGAGTCTCGACTCTGTCTTTCTCAGTTTCCACTAGTATAAAATAGTAAATAGACAACAATTAAACAACAACGTTTTAATAAAAAATATTGTGATATTTATTTTCATAAACATTTTTTAATAAAACGTTGTAGATACATATGAACAAACCTTATCTATTTGTTGAAGGTGAAAGAACCCTCCCTAACCATCTCAGCACCACCATCGCTCTCTCTCGTGGCTTCCTAGCTCTCCCCTCGTCAATCTCTCTCTCTCGTGGCTTCCTACCTCTCCCGATTTTGCGTCTCTCCCGCTGCTCTGCTCCTTAACCATCTCAGCACCACAATCGCTGTTAGCAAACGACAATCAGGTATGAATCTAGGGTTTATATTTTTTCCAATTTTGTTCATCTCTCTAAAAATCTCAGCCCTAACACAAACAAAACAGACCAAACTTCTCTCCTCTCCTAATTTCTCAGCCCTAACACAAACAAACATACCAAATTTCTCAAACTGGGTTTTCTGTCCTCCTCCACTCTCTGCCGTGTCTCCTGTTTTTCTGGTTTCGACTCCTTTTGTGCAACTACAGTTCCTATCTTTACCTTGTAGAATTTGCTTGTAAACTTGTCATTAGCAAAAAATCTCCGTTTACGGCAGAGAGTGTACTACTGCAAACAGGCCTTAAGAAAGTGGTTGGGCTGGCTGGATTTTATGAAAAACAGAACCGATCTAAGGAGAGCATACACAAACTTGGAGGAAGAATAACAGAGATTTGGTTTATGTGAAAGGTGGGGTTTTTGGTTATGCTTGTCAAGTGTTTGATGAAATGCCTAACAGAGATTTGATTTCTTGGACATCAATGATTTCTGGTTAAGAAGGTTTGTTATTTTAGAAATATGATAGTTACGAGGAAGGTTGGTATTTTCTAATCAATTGTCCTTTGTCATTCTGGAGGATATTTCATTGTTTCACTATTTGAGATATTTGAATTAATCTTGATTGATTTAATGAAGTGCAATTAGGGGTTTGATTATGATCATTATCTTATTAAACAGTAAAATGTTGTATTGAATAGTATGGAACTCCATTTGGAATTACAGGAAGGTTCGATAGGTTTAAGCTTCTTCTTCCTGTAATTTCACTACACTACTAAGTTGTAATGCAATGACTGTAACACCATGAAGAATGGGAAACTATGTTTGTTATAATAAGTTTACCAAATCAGAATTGGAGTTCTTTGAAATTTGACTGTGCTTCTGATTGGAATTGATGAGTATGTTCCTTGTGCTTTTAGAGAATCCACAGCCACTTCGTGATTTTTGATGTACTTTAGAATTATAAATGTGCAGATGGCAAACCTGGTGATGCTGCTGAGTTGTTGGAGAGAGTTTCACATATCTAGTGTTTTTAGAAAATTTCAAGGTAGTTATTCTGCTATTTGTTAACATTTTTAGTTTAATTATTATTGTTATTTATCACTGTGTTGGTGGCTTTTATGTGTATTGAGATTAAAGCCACTGACATCTAAGCTATTCTTGAACTAAATCCTGTTAAGATTTTTAGGCTCTCTAACCACAAATCTGTCACTAGGCTGTGAAATTTCTTGCTCATATCAAGGAAAAATGATTTTTTTTTTCAACATTAGCTTAGGTGATTTGCACATTACTACCTATGTTCTGTTGCTAATATGGAAGCATTTTTTTTCATTGTACACCTGCTTATTCAATGATTGGGTTCATGTTGAACTAATTGGATGGTGACCCTAGCTATGGGTTTAACATTAGTGATTTCCAAATTGTCTATGTTTAGTTATATTGTGGGCATCACAGTCACTGCAGGGGGATTCAATTAATTATATGCTGCTAATCAGATATACTCAATTAAGGAAACATTCCCCAAGGACCCCAACAGACCTCCCAAAACAGAACAGGGACTCCATTCTATACTCACAAGCTAATCATGCCTTGAATAAGACAAGTGATGATGCAAAAAGATGTTAGAAGCATGCCTTAAATTGAAGTCGCAAGTGTTATTTAAACTAAATATCCTGATTGATCATTCATAAATGTGGTCTTTACTTCAAGCATATGTACGCTCTATGCAAAAAGGGGGATGGGGGTAATCTAACTAGCTTTGCATTTTCTGGAATTCTGTAACCAGCCATGTGAATAGAAATCCGACCAGCATGTTTATAACTTGGAGCACCCTTTGCGGCAGTTGCACTTCTGCCATGTACAGAAGAAGATGCAGCATCTACAATACTGTAACCTTGATGGACTTTAGCCTCACCGTTCTTGCCTGATTTGAAATCCTTTTTAATGCATGATCTACAGAATGGTGGCAAATGCAGGGAATACTTGCATATATGAGGGAAACTTTGGGATAATACTGCCACAGGAAGTTGAATTCATTTTTCTCACAGCCAAGCAAGAGAGGATGTATACTAAATCCATGGCAATACCTGAATCGTTATAATATGTTCCCTTCTGAATGGTTCATCAGTGAGATGTTCCTTCCAGTTCTTAGTTTTTAGGTTTAATTCTTTGATCGCTGTGCAGCAAAAGTAAATAGTTTATGCAATTTATATTTACAGACGCTATCTCTAAATGGCTCAGAAGGTGCAGTTAAGAATTTCTTCTCTTAGAGTCGAATATGGAGATGACGATGTGTACAAAGGTGGTGTAATGAGAGAAGGTAACACTATCTGTGAGATATGCCACCAGGTGTGTCTCTTTTAAATCTTTTAATGTTATTATGCTAGTATCACCTTATCTAAATGTAGGCTTTAGACTTTTAATTCATGTTCTGGGCTCAACTAAATGCTTTTGCTGTAATTGTAATGCATATTGAAAACTCATTGAGGCTTTAAAGAATAGTATTTATTTTTGGAAACATGTTCACCTTCTCTCTCCTCAAATTTTTAATCACTTGCGGGCATGAATTTATTTGTAATTTTTTATTTTTCAGGAAATTGTAGCAGAATATTGGTTTATTTACTGAAATGCAACTGTGCTTAACTGTCTGCTCTTATCATGTTTCAATAATATTTGAACCTATTTTGTTTCTTTTAGATGGGACAAGAGGAGATAAGTGCTAGTGGTATATCATATCTGAACAGGACTGAGGCTGCAAATGTTGAAAAAATTATGACGACTTTCTTAAAGAGTGGTGTAGTTCCTAGTCAGGTATATTTTTATTGAGCTTTTGTACTTTTTACTTGAGGGCTTCTACACCTTAATGTGATAGTTTTATTACTCTATTTATCTTACAAATCAATAGGGATTATAACACTATGCCTTCAATTGCAGTTCTCTAGTCTTACTTGTGAGGATGGATGGTGGAGGTGTTGAGAAATCTGGTGATAACAAACCTGATTGCTTGATAGACGACAGTGGAAGTTCTTTCTTTGCCATTTCTTGTTTTGGTTTTGTAAAGAGACGTAGCAGCTCATCAGTAAACAATATTACTCTGTTGCATATTTTCATTTGTATGTTATAATCTAGTACTTTTCCTCAAGTATTAATTCAATTCTTATTGTGCATGGAAGGGATTTTTATTTATTTTCTTCTAATTTTCTGTCTTGAATACTTATGGAACTAATTGTCTGTTTTGATAGTACAACTACTTTTGTTGGTATCTAAGTTTGATTATTAAATGGTACGTAATAATTGGGCATGGATGTTGCTAGATTATAATTAGACTTTGTTAAGTCATAAACTTTGTTAAGGACAGTTAATTTGTTGTTGCACTGCTGCTGTATTTTTAATTTTAAACAATTAAACTTTGTAATTTTAAACAATTAAACTGATGTCTGTTGCTGTAATGTTAATTTTAAAAGAGCATGAGTTCGGTTATTACTCGAATACTCGAATGTACAATTCGATAATTAATTAATTTGTTAGTTTCAAATTTGGTTAATGTCTTCGGCAGGTGGTGCTATTTTCATAAAGCTCCTAACTTTTGATTGTTCTCCTCTTTCTCTTACCAATTTTTGCAGATCTGTGATCACTATGATTAATCATGCCATTGGAGCATCCGGTGGTGTGTTAGCCAAGAATGCAAGGTTGTGGTCGAAAAATACGGACAAACAATTATAGATTTGCTTTTAATAGAGGTACACGAACTATTGCTTTATTACTGATTATAATTTGAGGTTTTTAGATGATAAGTACATATATGTCAATTTTGGACTCTAAGCTAGATCACTTGTACTGCATTTTGGTAAGTCTGTATTGATTTCTCCTCATCGAACTCAATAAAAAGCACACAACCAAAGAAGATATGCTCCCAAATTAGATTGATCACCTTCGATGGAGCTCGTGGTGTTAGGTCAGGCTCTTAGCTACATCAGATTATAATTGGTTGCGTAGTTGCTTTCTCAACATTCTTGACATCGTTATATTAATGTTAACACAGAGACTCCCTATACTGATATTATTATGAATCTTTTCTTCCTTATTTGACCTACTGATGCTATGAATTTTTATACAGCATGGGCATTGAGAGTGTCGTAGATGAAAGCAATGGCAGGTTATCCGGATTTGGTGATGCTATGTGCTCTTGTGAAATGGCAGTGGTGTGGATGCAAAATCAGCTTAGGCAAAACCAGACGGAAGATCGTATTCTAAACTATGTCAATGAGGTATACTATATATATAAACCTTCTTGTTTAAGTCTTTTTATATACTCCTAATATAATTATACTTCTATTTCAACCAAAACATAGGAGGAAAAATGAGTAAATGAGCTGAATAGTCTTTATTAATTATTATTTGTTAGTAATTTTTATGGTTCATGTTGACGAGAGTTTTGAAAAAATTGCGACTTTGTGATGGTCTTCCTAGCCCAATGGGACAATCGGTGTCGATCAGCGCCAAGATTTCTTCCATGCCTAAGCGTTGCCTTCACTATTGGTGGCAAAATTTTCAACCTTCCCTCGAAAGCGCGGTGGTATGATCAACCTAATTTCTATTGTGGTGGTTGTGTCCAACTTCCTCCATAGGTCATGATTTGATGAACGGGGAATGTATCATTCTTCTCAATTACATTGGTTTATATACACAAGTATCCTAATTTACTGCAGGTACATTAGTACCATGTAGCAACTTTATTGTCTTTTTTTACTTATGAGCAATACGGTGTAGGTACATTAGTACCACGCAACAACTCTATTGTCTTTGTGTATTGATTTTGGCACTAAGTGCCTCTGGTGACCTATTTGTTTCATTTTTCGACCTTGATATTATTTTAAATATGTGCAAAAGACCGCTTTCTACGACCGCGCTTACAATATCTGGGTATCAAATTTTTGTGCTACGTTATTTAAAGACAAGGGACTTAAATTATGAAGTGTACTCTCTATATATGTAGATATATACTTTAATTGAAGAACTGTGGTAGCTTTAGATGGTTAATTGTAAAGATAATGAATAATTATGTAGTGGATAATTTTATTAAGTTAATAATATTTTAGTTTTTTGTATTTTTGTCATTATTTGCTATGGGGACATTAAGCCAGTCAGGTACACAAAAAAAATTTAAAATTTTGATTTGGCAACTATATAATTCGTTACCAAAGCATTGAACAAGTTTTAATATAGCAACAATTTTTTATACATTTAGTAACAAATTTTCGTAGCTAATGACATTAAAAATATAATATTTGGCAACAAAAAATTAACCTAATAACAAATGAGAGGATATTGTTGCTAATACTAACATAAAATGCAACATTTTTTATCGTTGCAAATCATATCAACTTTCGTTGCATATATAAAGAGCAAGAACATATAATGTCGCTTGCTAATCGGCGACTTTCGTTGTTATTAAAAATAACCAAAGAACAAATATTTTCGTTCACGATTCAAAGATAATGTCGTTGCAAAATAATATAATCAAGAACGAAAAATCGTTGTTAAAAAGTTTATATTCAAGAATCTAAAGCAAGCTTTAGGCAATAATTTTCACAATTTATCGCAATGAAAATATCGTTGCAAAATGGTGTCAATTAGAACGAAAATGCATTGTCATTGCAAAAAAAAGAGTTCATTTCGTTGCCAATTAGTAGGCTTTTTGCAACGAAATGAGGTTTTAGCAACGAAATTTTAATTATTCGCAACAATACATTTTGTTGCTATTTGATCGATGTCTCTCGAACGAAAGCCAAATTTCGCTGCAAAATGTATTATTTTGGCAACGAAAAAAAAACGCTCATTACTTTGCAGTAACAATTAGCAACGCCATCGCATTAACTAAAGACGCAACGACAGTAAAGTCGTTGCCAAAACCCTTTTGCAACGAAATTTGACACTTTTAAGCAACAAAAATTGGTTGTTGCTAAAGTCCCATTTTTTTGTAGTGTTTCATGCAGGATAACTTGTAATTCTTGGACTTGGTTGATGACAACCTTGAAATCCACCATATTGTAGTCCAAAAATTTGTCAACTACGAACTTCTTCGTGTCAGCATCTTCAGTTTTATATTTCTTATCCAAGGAATCCCATAATTCTCTTGCAGTTTTGAGAGAATTAACTATACACATTGTATAATGTGTTGTCCAATCTATTAAGGATATAATTCCGACATAGAAAGTTAGCATGTTTCCATGCATCAATTGCAGCAACAATTTGCTTGTATGTTTCATCTTCTTTGAGAACAGGGGGATCTTCGTGAAGAAACATTGCCAAGTTCAGAGTAGTAAGATAAAACAACATCTTTTGTTGCCACCTTTTGAATTCTGTACCATTGAACCTTTCTGATTTTTCACCATGGTTCACATGAACATTTGGAGTAGAAGAAGAAGAACCGATTATAGATAGAGTATCAGTAGCCATATCTCAAATATATATATAGAAATAATCAAACAATAATTATCTTAAGATTGTTAGAAAAATGTAATGGAAACTATATATATATATATATATATATATATATATATATATATATATATATATATATATATATTTAACTTATCTCAAAATTGCAGAAATAAATTTGTCAAGGCTAGTACTTTGTATTATGTCCTTACGATAATTATGCCCTCCGTATGGTGCTCAGAGTTGATAGCACTTGTCTCCCACGATACAATGACAAAATATACTAAAGTAGCAGTCCAATTAGTATATTCTACGAACTAAAGAAAAATGCTCTAAAAATCTCTCTCAAATAAACTATGAATAATAAAGACTATATGACTAGAATCCTTGAATGCTTGTGAATTGAATGAATGAAATGGTTGCCCCTTCTATTTATTTATAGGAGGGATTAGTGACCCTTTAGAAGGGACATAACCCCTTGAAAAGGTACTATTTAGCCAAAACGACGTGGAATTAAGGCTTAACAGAAAGGGCGCGTCCATTTGGACTACTAATTAAACGACATAGTTTAATCTTATCAAAACAAAAACGGCGTAGTTTTAGTCGTTAGCAGAAAAGGCGCGTCCGTTCAGACAAAACGACGTAGTTTTAGGGCGTCCGTTCAGACAAATAGCCTTTCCCAAAACGACACAGTTTTGACGTGTCCGTTCGATAGGTAACGCTTCCTAAAACAACGCAGTATAATAATAAATACTATTTATTTAAACGACCTAGTTTTGATAATAGAACTAAATAAAATAAATTTTAATTAAAAAGTTAATAAATTTTGTCCAAAAAATTATATACAAGGACCTAGACCCAAGAACCGTGAGCCACAAGCCACGTGCCACGAGCTAGGCTAGACCGGCCGGTCGATGACGCGTGTGGGTTCAAACCAAGCCTTGGCTAGGTCATCTCCCTTTTACAAAAATAGGGTGCTCAAACTCAAGAGCAACTTTCTAGTATATAATTTTAATAATTTTTTAGTTCTTAACCGATGTGGGACTTAGCTTCCCACATGTATTTATTATCATTCATCTTTTCCAAGAGTGATCTTTGAGCTTCCAAATACTTAATTTAATTTACCCATGGAGTAGAACACGTTGTTATGTGAAATTAATTAATTAATTAATGCAACCCTCTTCAATTTTAGCCTCAAATTTTAAGAAAAACAAATGCTGCAAGAGCAACAATTGTAAAATTGTCTATATATTTGGGGGCAACCCATCGGATGTGGTCTATTATAATCGTGACCCACTCAGATTAGAAATTTCCAATTATTATACGCAAGCAATTTTTTCGGACAATACTATTTACTATCCGCTTGAAATTCCAATGGATAGTAATGGAAGACCAAAATTTCTCATTTGCCCCTCATTTAAACAGGTTTTAAATTATTTTAACTCTTATTCACAAGAAATTCTTGTGGATAGTATAAGGAAAATTCTTTGTTAACTATCCTCAAGAAGTTTTTGTGTATATGAAGTCTCCCCATATAACCTATAAATCTCGTTCGCATGCACAACAATTAAACCCTTAAAATTAAACGTAGCAGCTGCGCTAGCTTATGCGATTTTGATAATCTCATCCAATTCTTGAAGATTCTAGCAAGTTTTGGAGGTGAACAACACATATATAAGGTTAGTTTTGCAATAATGTTTAAATTTTTACAATTTATAAGGTGGTTAATTTGGTGTTATTTATAATTTCTAGGGCTTTATTCTAGGTGAATATGGGTTAGTTTGATAATGTAATGCCCCCAAAATTGAGACTATTTCTCTTCCCAATCTTGTGCGTAAATACTATCTTCTTCTAGCTTTAAAATATTATTTAATGTTAAAATAACTAAAAATGTGAAGAAAAATATTCCTTCTTTCTTCTATTCATTCATTCCCTGAATCTCAACCTTTACGATTCTTTTTTATATTAAAATTATATTTATTATATAATTTATTTAATCAGAATAGATATGAATATATATACATTTTATTCTTTCAAACATATCCCTATTTCAGAACAAATGATCTTCATCCATTGAATAATTCAAAGATTTACTTCTCTGTGGTTTACACATGTAAAATACCATCATCAGGGTTTAATACAATCTGCATTAAACAAATAGTCTTCTTTTTCATGCGTTCCTAATCACGAGAGTTCACATCATAGCTTTATCCTGCAAATTAAGCAAGAATGGGTACGACGACCCAGCAAGTCTAACAACCTATCATGCATCACATATCACATAGGTTCACATTCAGTTCATGCATTCATATGCTTAGAGTTCAAGTATATTACAAATGCATTATCAAACATATGCCTTGCTAGTAGCAACATACGCACCATAACATACTACACATGTTCTGCACCTGTCATTCATTACACATATATATTGAGTTCCTTGACTCAATTTAACAATTAGTCATATTTTGACCTTCATCATTCACAAAGCAATTAATGAAGTTCATAAGCATCACATATCTATAAACATAAGTCATGCTAACATCTATCTATAACAATTATAAGTCCACATAAATAAACTGAGAAACTTGCCTTGATTGGAGATTACCGAAAAATTTAACTTAGCTTCTCTCCACAAATTCTAGAAAACTATGTTTACTTATATATGCACATTAGATAACCAACTATGTCACAAAACATGCATGCATATATTTAATCCATGATTATTAGTTTATTTAAATTATAATCTTTTATTCTCATCTTAAAACCATCTTTGGTTCCTTTCAAAAGTTTGTCCGTTTTAACCTAATAAAGGCTTTTTGATAATTCTACATTGCGATAACCAACTATGTTAAAACCATCATAATAAAGGCATTAATAAAATAATATGTAAACATTTCACATTCTTGAAGTTCAAACCATCCATACCCCATTTTAGAAATATATTACCCCATTTTAGAAATATATTTTGCTTCTCGGATAAATTATAATAAACAAATGTTTAATATTTATCCTTTATCTCATTCTATTCATCGATTCTTATATTGGTCCTCATTATATTTCATAATTCATAACCGTAATTGAAAAACACACCATTCGGTCAGAGTTAAATTTCCGTGGTCGCGACAATTTAATACACAATTATCTTCGCCGTAGCCAGTACGATAATTTGTGGTCGCGGATACTATTCAGCCGAGTATGGATAATTTGGCACTAAATCTAATAACATTTATAGTTTACTCAATGAAAGTGCTTTTTGACTTAGCAGAAATAAGAAAGATAAATCATATCGAATATCTTCGTCGGATCACAGCATAAAACTTAATATTTTCAACGAATTCAAGGTATCCTCACCTCTTTATCATATCATTGCATTCTAATTTCGTAGGGTTCAATAAAGATTTAAATTACCAAATAATTTTTAATATTAATAAAATTTGAGATAGTTTTCATCAGGTTTATAGCTCTTATAGTAAAGCACGACTTACTATATCATTTCCTTTATTTATATGATTTTATACCTTTTGATAGTTCATAAGTTAACTCTACCAATTGCCTCATACACAAATATTCTATTTCATTAGCAAATTAGTTTCGCACTTTGCTTCATGAATAACTCACATCCTTGCTTCGTATATATAACTCACTTCCTTACAATTTTTTAATGGTTCTATAATTTTCATTTAGCTATAAAACCATTTTCACATACTATTTTTGGATTATTTCTCTTAAATATGTAAATTTTTATTACATTATTTATGTATGTACTGAGTTTTCGTGGCATAACTTATCACATAACGTGAAAACTTATCTCTTGGAACTTTATTAGACTTAACATTGCTTAAAATCTAGCCAAAACAAGGTCCAGAACGTCGAACGTCAAAACAGCCCATATCAGCTATGTTCGACGTCGTCCGTTTTTATGTTCTGACACACTCTTTCACTCATTTTTAATTCTTAAACCATTAATCGAATCATGGCGAATTTTTAGTATGTCATAGACCTTATGACATAGTACATTTAAAAATTTTCTAAACGCAAAAACAAGCTATGAACATTGATCAAAATAAAGGTTTCAAAAGCTCGCTAAGCGATCGCACTCAAAGAACACGCACAAGCAATGCGCGCCATGGTACCGGGCATAATGTTGGTTGTCTTGCCTTGCATAACGAATGAGTCACTTTGCGATTTTCTCACGCCTTGCTCGCTTATCGAAAAATTCTCAAATTTCAGTATATTTTTCGTATCATATAAGACTATTTTTTAAAAATATGAAACCCCCATTTTGGGTTCATTAGGCATCCCAAATAGAGCACCAAATGTGTACATTCATAATAATTTTTCACTTTCGTTTCGGCTTTACTCTCTCTCGCTAAAATAGTCATAATTTTTTTTGTTTCGATCAAAACATTTTTGAACTATTCTTGAGCCCACGCAAAGCTAACTTCCGGGGATACTACTCTTATTTACTGACCTTTTCCAAATTCCGAACACATCAGCCTATAAAATTTGCGCAAGGGACAAGTCTGCACTTGATTTTCCTGATTTGGACAGCTTTGATGCGACTACTTTGAACGGTCATAACTCTTTCCTCCAGAGTCGGAATTAGTCCGTTCCAGAGTCTATGAAAAGCTTATTCAGTGTACTATACTTTCCCAAAAGCCCAGAATTTTTTGAAAAATCTAGATAACCCGAATTTTCCTTTTTGGGTCAGCAGTCCACTAGTTTTTCGGACTTCTCGTTTTGACATCCAAAACTCGCCTCGACTCGTTCCAACCCAGATTTCATTAGAAATAAGTCTTATTTAAAATAATAAGACTTGTCTAACGTCTCGGCTCCGTGAAATTCTAAACTTTTAATTTTTTTACTCTTTAAGGCCATTTAACGAATATAATGTGTGCGTCAAAATGGCATTAAATGGCGGGCTGATTTCATGGGGTTTTGTTTTCGTTCTAACCCAAATTCTTCCTCCTTGTTACTCCGCACACCACATACTAGCTCCATATCTCTAATTACAATCATTAGAATTAACTCATTTACATAATCAATTCCAAGCCCAAAATAAACATAGTAAACTAACTAGTTTACTAACAAAACTAACTTTTTTGTTTCTTGATTCAAAACATTTTCTAATGCCATATTACATATACAAGGATTAAAACTTGGTTTATTATAAAGAAACTTAGTCTAAATTTATATCAAAGCTAACTAAACTTCTAAAATTCAAACTTTACTCTATTTCTATATACTTTCAAGAATTCTTACTAGAACTCAAAATTGAAAACAATTACATATACAAGGCTCTAATTTTGGATTTAAGCTTTAGCTCAATTAGGATGTCAATTTTAGAACTCACGGTTAAAAGATTTTGTGGGCATAAGAGAGCAAAATTTTTGCTAAGGAGGAGAGAGGAAGTTTCGGCTAGTATAGGGAGAAGAGATATATAAATTGCTAAGCTCTCAATTTGCAAGAAATTTTGGCTTGACCTCCAAGAGAAAATCATTGACCTCCAAGAGAAAATCATTCTCCCTACACTTGCTTTCATTCATGGCAATAGCAAGGGAAAATAAGGAGGAAAACTATCAACTTGGCCACCAAGTTTGGAATAGTAGTATGGGCATTTAAGGAATTAACCAATTTAGCTTAATTAAATAGTTAAACCAATTATTCTTTTAATGTTTTTGTTAAGTAATTTAATTACAAACCTTAGTAACTTAATTTAATTAAATAAGTTACTACATAAACCTTCTTAAAAATATTCTATCATCTTGGAATCATATAATTTTTATATCCCATCTTTGATATATAAATTCTATAATACATAACATTATATACATAAATTGCATATTTATTTTATATTTACAAAATAAATATGCTACACATAATTTCTCAAGCAAATACAATTATTTACTTACCCAAGATAGTATAATAAATATAATATCCTTACCTCATTAACGTAAATTCAATTTAAAATTTATTGATTTTCTTAAGATATTATATAAATATAATATCCTTTATTTCTTAAAATAATTCATATAAGAATTTATTCCAATATTCTTGGGTAAAGTATATATAAATATTATATACTTAAACCACCTCTTTTAATTCATTACACAAATTGTTCTCAACAATTTTATTCTCTCGCAGTAATAAATAAATACATATATATATATATATAATATTTTTATTACCTTGCAAATATCCCATTTAATGCACGTGAACTCACATCACATATTGAAAATAAATAATAAATTTATTCTCTCATTATAAATTGTTTATGTCAATTTATTTACATATATAATTAAAATAATATTCTCTCTTTATTAAAATAATTAAATGATAGAATTTATTTTAATATCCTTTATTTAAAGTATACAATAATTTTGTATGCTTAACTAATTATTTTCTTTTCCTTCTATAAATTGTTTTCAACAATTTAACTGTAATAAATATAATAATATATTTACTACATTAAACATGCATATACATTACACTCAATAATGTAATATATGATTTTTTTCTCAATAAAATGGCGATTATACATTAAGTATATTTAACGCCTCCAATTTTTACCACATTAAAAATAATTTAATATTATAAATTATTTTAATTTTACCCATCTCATTTCTTTTAGTAATTGTCTCTGCAATTTACTTACATATAATAAATATATAATACTAATATATTCATTATCACACATTGCTTAGCACATATTCACTTATGTGATACAATATCATTCAACATATCATCTAATAAGAATTTTCTTTGTTAAATTCTTATTTTATAATTTCCCAAAAATTTGTTGGAAATGGGATTTGAATGAGAAAATTGACTCGGGTCGGGTCGTGGTCGTGACGGACGGGTTTATTTAATTAATTATTAGTTTTGTCAGCGGTTGAATGCTAACGGTCGAAAATATTCTATAAATTGAATGTGGAATCCCTGTTTTCGAAATATAAGTTTCATTCCCCATTTTCTGAAGAAAAAATAAAAAATAAAAAATCCCGTCCCTGTTCCATTCTCTAAAATCATGTTCCTGTTCCATTCTCTTTGTTGGCAAAGTGTGTGTAACGTGTCTTTATTTCCTTCAAGTGTTGTACTGTAAGTTGCATGCATCATTATTATAGAAATAATTTGTATTCATATGCATCATTTGCATCATTATTAAAAGTTCGGTACATAACATAAAGTTGTGTTCGATTAATTTTAATTTTGTAATGCTACTAATTGTTAATTGAACTGCTTTTATCTTTAAACAATTATTCAATTAAACCTCAAAGATCTGGGTAATAAATTTATTTTAAGGAGATTTTTAATTCAAAGGATTCTGAATTTATATTTTTTTTCATTTTACAAATTGTTTCTGTTTTGCATAATTTATTATTATTATATTTATATACATTATTAAATAATACTATATATTACAAAGATAATCCTATAATATACTATATTATTACAAATTTACTTTTCTGTAATTATAGTATTGTTTCTGTAATTGTAATTATAGCAAATGGTTATTCGCGAATCCTGCGTAATTGTTAGTACTGCAAGTAAGGCATATAATATGAGTGCAGTAAGTTTTTATTTCCTGCAATAAGTGCAGTCAGTTTGCATGGTGCATGTAATATTTGATATCATGTTCATATATTATTAAAAGTATTCTAGAATTCATTGCCTGATTTCCTATATTCAACAGTATCATTACTTGCGTTTTTTAGTTTCCTGAATTTGCATGATAATTATGGATTTGTAATTCACTTTATTTGAATATCAGGAACTTTATTTGCATGATAGTTATCACTTTATTCTGGCATTAACTCACGTTATTGATTTTTATTTTTTTCTTGTACGGTTTAGTGATTAATAAAATTTAATTTATTCTATAATTGTAGTATTATTTTCTGGAAATTAATACTATATTTAATAGTTACTATTTTTAATATTCAGGTTCTAGAATATTAATATTCTGTTAATCCTATCTTAATAGTCAGTAATATTCTGTTAATTTGTTTTACTAAAATTAATATTACTGACTTCGTTATATATATATGCTAATATATGAAACATTAAAGTACACAAATTAATGTTACTGACTTCGTTACTGACTTCTGCAAATACACTGTTGCATTTGTTTTTACATGTTTGTTGAAATATATATATTATATATTACCTACTGCATGCATGTTACTATAATTGCATGTTTATATGTTTATAAATATTGCATGTTAATATATAGATATATAATATTTTGTTTATATATATTCTGTAATTGTAGTAGTGTTTTATGTAAACAGAAAATTGTTTGCATATTAATAGATACTATTCTGTTATTATTTTCAAATTCATATAACAATTTATTTTGATTGCTAAGATATATTATTGTGTTAATATATAAATATTCTGCAAAAACAAATTTGTAAATAAAATTTGTTACATCTTGTACAAACAAAAATTTGTTTCTGTCTATTGACAATAGTCTTTATTTGTATAACAGAAATGGCTTCTACAAGCACCATTCCTGCCGTGAGTATGTCTCATGGAGAAAAGCCTGAAAAGTTCAATGGAACTGATTTCAAGCGTTGACAACAAAAAATGCTATTCTATCTCACAACATTGAATTTGGCTCGGTTTCTACAAGAGGACTGTCCTACTCTTGTTGAAGGGGAAACTGACAAGGAGAAAGTGGTTGCTGTTGATGCATGAAAACATGCAGATTTCCTTTGCAGAAATTATGTAATGAATGGATTAGACAATACACTGTATAATGTGTACTGTAAAATTCAAACTGCAAAGGAACTTTGGAAATCTTTAGATAAGAAATATAAAACTGAAGATGCTGGCATGAAAAAATTCATTATCGGTAGATTTCTTGATTATAAAATGGTAGATTCCAAAGCAGTTATCACTCTGGTTCAAGAATTACAAGTAATTCTACATGACATTCATTCTGAAGGAATGTCACTAAGTGAATCATTCCAAGTTGCAGCAATGATTGAGAAGCTTCCACCATCATGGAAAGACTTCAAGAATTATCTGAAGCATAAACGCAAAGAGATGAATCTTCAAGAACCGATTGCGACTTAGGATCAAGAGGACAATCGAGGATCCGAGAAGAAGAGTGGGAAGAATTTCATTGAAGCAAAAGCAAATGTTGTAGAACAAAGGCCAAACAACAACAAAAGGCAGCGTGAAGGCAAAGAGACTTTCAAGGCCAAGAAGAAATTCAAAGGCAAATGCTTCAACTGTGGCACTCCAGGACATAAATCTAATGAATGTCGAAAGCCAAAGAAGTTGAAGAAAGAACAAAAGCCTCAAGCAAATGTGATGAATCGAAAAGCTTTTCAAGATGTTTTATATGAATCTTTTGTGCGCTTATATCTCGAATGTAACTTGGTAGGAAACCCTAAAGAGTGGTACATGGACACCGGGGCTACTCGCCACATCTGTTCCAACAAATGGATGTTTTCTACTTACAAACCCAAGAGAAAATGATGATCAACTCTTTATGGGAAACTCCTCAAGTTCAAAGGTTCAAGGACTTGGAAAAATTATATCGAAAATGACATCCGCAAAGAACTCGATTTTGAATGAAGTGCTTCATGTACCAGATATTCGCAAGAATTTAGTTTCTGGGTCACTACTGAGCAAGAATGGCTTTAAGTTGGTGTTTCAGGTTCGATAAGTTTGTACTTACAAAGAATGATATGTTTGTAGGAAAGGGCTACATGAATGATGGGCTCTTTAAGATGAATGTTATGATCATTAAATCAAGTCTATTGATAATAATAAAATTAATTCTTCTGCTTACTTGTTAGAGTCTTCAAATATATGGCATGCTAGATTAGGACATGTTAATTATAATACTTTGCGTAGATTAATTAATTTAGAATTCTTGTCTAAATTTGATATTAATCTAAAACATAAATGTGAAATTTGTGTGGAATCAAAAATGACAAGATTACCCTTTCATTCTGTTGAAAGGAAAACTGAACCTCTAGATTTAATTCACACTGACATATGTGACTTAAAGTTAGTGCAAACTAGAGGTGGGAAAAAAATATTTCATAACCTTTATTGATGATTGCACAAGATATTGTTATGTATATTTGCTAAGAAGCAAAGATGAGGCTGTCGAAATATTTCAACTTTATAAAAATGAAGTTGAAAATCAACTTAGCAAAAAGATTAAAGCAATAAGAAGAGATAGAGGTGGTGAATATGAATCATCATTTGAAGAGATATGCTCTACTCATGGTATTATTCACCATACTACCGCTCCTTATTCACCTCAATCTAACGGTATTGCTGAACGCAAGAACCGAATATTGAAAGAAATGTTGAATGCTATGTTAAACAATTCTGGAGCACCCAAGAATTTGTGGGGGGAAGCTTTGCTTTCTGTCAATTATATTCTTAATAAAGTGCCTCATAAGAAAACTCACAAAACACCTTATGAATTATGGAAAGGTCATAGACCTTGCTATAAATACTTAAGAGTGTGGGGGTGTCTAGCAAAAGTGATGGTTCCTAAACCTAAAAGGGTTAAGATAGACCAAAATAATTCGATCGTGTTTTCATTGGTTATGCAAATAACAAAGAAAGTTTATCGCTTTCTTGTTCATAAATCTAAAATTAACGATATTCATGTTAATACATTTATTGAATCAAGAGATGCATCATTCTTTGAGAATATTTTTCCATATAATGGAAATAAAGATTCAAATTCAAACAAAAGACCTTTGGATGCTACTAGTAATAATCCCGAAAATATATGATAAAGAGTCTCAGATTGGATGAACCTGAGACGTAGTAAAAGGGCAAGGACTTCAACGTCTTTTGGTCCGGATTTTCTAACATTTTGTTAGAAAACGATCCTCGAACGCACAAGGAAGCAAAGATCCTCTCTAGATGCTTCTCATTGGAAAGAAGCAATAAATAGTGAAATTGAGTCCATTATGCAAAATCATACATGGGAATTGGTGGACCTTCCACCTGGTTCCAAACCCTTAGGGTATAAATGGATCTTCAAAAAGAAGATGAAAGCTGATGGCTCAATTGATAAATATAAAGCAAGGCTTGTTGTTAAAGGCTATAGACAAAAGGAAGGATTGAATTATTTCGACACTTATTCACCTGTTACAAGAATTACATCTATTCGAATGCTAATAGCAATAACATCTTTAAATAAACTTGAAATACATCAAATGGATGTAAAGACTGCATTCTTAAATGGTGAATTAGATGAAGAAATATATATGGAACAACCTGAAGGTTTCACTGCTCCTGGACAAGAGAGGAAAGTATGCAAACTTGTTAAATCCTTGTATAGATTAAAACAAGCACCAAAATAATGGCATGAGAAATTTGATAATGCTATGTTATCAAATGGATTTAAAATCAATGAGTGTGACAAATGTGTTTATGTCAAAAGTACTCAAAAAGAATATGTCATTGTTTGTCTTTATGTGGATGATATGTTAATCATGGGTAGCAACAATGAAGTTATCAACTCAACAAAACGTATGTTGTCAAATAGGTTTGATATGAAAGACTTGGGGATTGCTGATATAATTTTAGGAATCAAGATTTCTAGAACCTATGATGGAATTATGTTATCTCAATCTCATTACATTGAAAAAATACTTGAAAAATTTAACAAGTATAATATAATTCTGAATAAAACCCCAGTTGATATAAATCTTCATCTAGCTAAAAATGAAGGTGATGGCATATCCCAACTAGAAATATTCTCATATAATAGCGCTTTAATGTATGTCATGAATCAGATTAGACTAGATATAGCTTATTCAAGAAGTAAGCTAAGTAGTATACGAGTAATCCGTAAAGATCATCGAAAGCAATTTTGAGAGTTTTAGGATACCTAAAACATACTAAAAAAATATGGATCGCACTATACAAGATATCCAAGCAAAGATGGAAAGGATATAGTGATGCTAATTGGATATCCGATAATAAAGACTCAAAATCCACAAGTGGATATGTCTTTTACCCTCGAGGTGCAAGCAGATCTTGGAAATCCTCAAAACAAACGCAGTATTGCTAGGTCTACAATGGAATCGTAATTCATTTCATTTAGACAAAATTTGGAGAAGAAGTCGAGTGGCTTCGTAATTTCTTAGAGGATATTCCAAATTCGTCAAGACATGTGCTACCTATATGTATACATCTGTGATAGCCAATCAACAATTCGAAGAGCACAGAGAGTCATTTATATAATCGATAAGTCACGCCATATACGACGAAGACATAATACCGTTAGACAATTTTCTCTCAAATGGAATTATCTCAATCGACTATATAAAGTCAAAAGATAATATTCATGGATCCGCTTACAAAATGTTTAACAAGAGAACAAGTGGAAAAATCATCGAGGGAATGGGTTTAAAGCTCACTGTTTAAATAAGAGTCGCCATAAGGGCAACCCAACCTAGTCGATCGGAGATCCCAAGATCTAGGTTCAATGGGCAAACCGAACTATGTAGTACTCAAGAAAGTAAAAACCGAGGAGATATTTACTCCTAACCATTCCTAAAATAAGACAAAGGCACATCCGCCATGAGAATCGTGGATAAGTTACGCTTTTAATGACTTTTATATCTTGAAATATGTTCAAGTGGGGTATTGCAGGATACTCTTGATAGAAGTCACCTACGTGAGTAAGAAGGGGCCACTTCTGTGAGAATTTTGAAGGCTGAATTCTCTAATATACGTATGGAACCAAGAGGTGTTTCAAGGCCAAAATGAACACAAACGTGAGAACCAACTATGTCTGAAGAGATATTTTGTGAATTCTATTGTCTTGGTTTACACAAAAAGTCGATAGATTCAAAGACATCAAGTTCATCGATTAGCCAAGTAAAACCGATAGATTTTACTAGGCAAGTTCAAAGCCACTAGCTACTTAACCCGATGAAATATCTTTTCTTATGTACTCGAACTAGTGTCTCAGATATTCATAACATATTTTGCATATTGTAAAGCCAATTTTACATTCATGTGGGGATTGTTGAAATGAGATTTGAATGAGAAAATTGATTTTGCCCGGATCATGGTCATGATTTCAGGCGGATTTATTTAATTAATTATTAGTTTTGTCAATGATTGAATGCTAACGGTCGGAAAATATTCTATAAATTGAATGTGGAATCCATGTTTTGAAATATAAGTTTCATTCCCATTTTTCAAGAAGAAAAAAAAAAAAATCCGCCCCTGCTCCATTCTCTAAAATCTGCATTCTGTTCCATTCTCTGTGTTGGAAAAGTGTGTGCAGCGTGTTCTTCATTTCCTTCAAGTGTCATAACTGTAAGTTGCATGCATCATTATTATAAATAATTTATATTCATATGCATCATTATTAAAAGTTCGGTACATAACATAAAGTTGTGTTCGATAAATTCTTAATTTTGTAATGCTACTAATTAAGAATTAAAATCCGTTTTATCTTGGAAAACAATTATTCAATTAACCCTTAGCATCTGTGGGGGAATAAATTTGCTTTAAGGAGACTTTGTGAATTCAAAGGACTCGGATTTTTTTTTTTTTCATTTTACAAATTGTTTCTGTTTTGCATAATTTATTATTATTATATTTATATGCATTATTAAATAATACTATATATTACAGATAACAAAATTTAGGTTATCACAGATAATAATCTTCAAATATGTACATTGTATAACATAGTTTGGTCATTTTTATTTTTTTTAGTTGTAGCTTAATTAATATGGGTTAGTTTTGCAATAATTTTCAAATTTTAACAATGTATAAGCTAGTTGGTCATTTTTTTGTTGAATGGAGCATAATATGGGTTAGTTTTACATTAATCTTTAAATATGTACACTGTAAAATCCATGTTTTCTCAAATCCATTTGTTGCCTTTAAAAGTGATGAATGTTTGGTATTTGCCCTATGTTTTATAATTGTGTGGCGCAGTATTGTTTTCCAATTCAAATAAGAACATTGTCCATCATAAATACTTGATGTTATTAGACAAAATTAAGAATATTCAATTGTATGCCTTGGGGCAGGCGTGTTGGCATATTTTTATAGATCATTGCCCAAGACACTACAAGAAAAAGAATTACGCCCGAGGGAACTATTTCTGACGGACTAGTTTTGGTTGAATTTAACTTAATATCGACTGAATATTCCCACGAATATAAATCCCTCAAAAATGAATTAATTACGACGAAATTCCGTCGGAAGTAAGGTGCAATCCTTGGCGTCAAATTTCCCTCCAATTCCAACATTAATTTCGACGGAATCTCCGTCGACAATAAGTACGTTATTTTCGAGGGACTTGTTCTCGACAAATATTCATTCAAAAATAATGAATAAGCCCTAGTCAAAAGAACATCTCCTTCAGCTGCCCCCTTTTATTTTCATTTCATATTTCTCTCAGCTCTCTCTCTCTCCCTCTTTGTCGTCAGTCCTCTCTCTCTATATCTCTCATCTCTCAGTCCGTTGGCCTCCTTCTTCGTCGTTCGGTCCATCATTGCCTCCTCCTTCCAGAACCTCCTGCTGCCGCATCGATGTCTTTATCGTCAGTCCTCTCTTTGTCATTCTTTAAGGAAAGGTTAGTTGTTAATTTTTCAAAAAAAAATTGATTTTTAATGCACTGAAATTGAAAATTCGGAATTTTTGATAAATTTTTTCATGTACTGAAATTGGGAATTGTTTATAATTGTTGAATCATAAATTGGGAGTTGGGATATTCGAATTTGACAATTGAGTTCAATTAAATTTTTTGAATATTGCATACTGAAATTGGGAATTTTCTTTTAGTTTTTTTCCTGTAATTATTGATGCATATTAGGATATTTGAATTTGACAGTTCAGTGAATTCAATATTACATACTGTAATTAGGATTTTTTTTGTATCAATTGTTATGTGGAATAATTTTTATGATAAACACATTGTTCTGTTTCTGCCATATTGGAATAATTTTGCCCTAAATTTTGTGGCTTAATTTAGACTGCCTTATATATATGATTTTGGTAAATCATTTTGGGTCTGCTTATGTTAATTAATTCTGCCACTGATTTTTGGACTGCCTTATCAAACTTGCTACTGATTTTTGGGACTGCCTTATGTTAATTGATTCTAATAATGAGTGATGATTCATGCATGCTGTGTATATGACTTGGTGAATTTGCTATTTCCAACGTAATTCTCGACGAAATTTCTGTCAGAATTATTCAATTGTAAAATCTATGAACCCTGCATGTATCTATGTATTATTTAATTTCCCAATATTACAATAAACAAAGTAACATTTACTTAGTTTGTTATTAATAAAATAAAATGAACTAAGTAGCATTTACTTAGTTTTGCAACTACTAAATAAAATCAAATAATATAATACCATAAACTAAATGTACATAATAAAATATAATATAAAATAATAAAATTAAATAACATAAGATAATTAAGATAAAATGAAATAAACAAAATAATTTAATTAAATAAAATAATATAGTATATTGTATTACAAAATAAATTAAAGAAAAGAAAAGAAATCTAAATGAAATAACTTAAATTATATCTAATAAATAAATAAAATAAATTATATAATATAATACAAAATAAAATAAAATAAATAATAATAATAATAATAATAAATTAGAATAACATAAATTTTATTAAATTAAATTAAATAAAACAAAGTAAATAAATTTAAAAATAATATAATATAATAAAAATTAAATTAAAATAATAAATAAAATAAATTTAATAAAATAAGATTACTTTAATAAAATAAAATAAATTTAAAATATATATATATAATATAATATAATACAAAATAAAATAAAATCAATAAAATAAAATAAAATAAATTATAGCTAGCTAAATTAACATAAAATAATTGAAATAAACTAAGTAGCACTTGTTTAGTTTTCCACAATTAAAATAAACTGAATAAGTGTTTATGCATGTACTATACTTTGTTACTTAGAAATCCATTTCACAATTAGGATTGAATGTCGTATAGTAGTCTCTACTCTCCATATTCAAATAATAGTTTTCATAAACTAAGTAACATTTATTTAGTTTTCCATTGATAAAATAAACTAAGTAACATTTGCTTAGTTTGTCACAATCTTCAATACACTCAATTTATACATGTGCATGTAGTATTGTCACAATCTTCAATACACTCAATTAATATAACATGCATATGCAAGAAATAAATGTTTTTTTTGTAACATGCTTTGACAATAGAACAAGTCTGTAAAGCAACTGAAACATGACTTGTTTACATTTCGAAACTACATACTGACTTTTGAATGCTGAGTGGTCACAAGACCATAAACTTTTTATGTTTCATTCTCTGAAAAGGTTCTAGCAGAAATTCATCTATGAGCCGGCTTAACTTATGGACACAGTGGGTGATCAACCTGTTATGCCATGTATCAATCAATACTAGCTATTGAAACGACATTTGCGTTCAACATCACTGCCTTTTGACACAATATAAAATTTCCCAATTCAGAGACGTTCATTCTCAGTTTGGAGTTCAAACCAAAACAATTTAGTTGGACAGTTCTATCTAATCATCAATAATATTTCAAGACTTGATGTAAAGGAATTGAAACATTTGAATCTGTTCCTAGCCAAATCAAATGGCCTAGACTGCTTCTAAACTGTTCATGACTGAAATTTAACTAGTACGCATAATATCAACTTAAATCAAATCTTTTCATAACCGTACATAGCATACACTTCTTTTCAAGATATCGAATGAATGAAGTTTAAGAACATAGCGAGCGCTGAGCGCTTGCATTTAGGCTTGGGAGTGGCGCGGTTGCACTACTCTTATTCAAGCTCATAATGGTACATTAGTAACTTACATTTAGTGTGATATTTCTACAACTATTAAAAATAAAGTTATCATGCAACAATTTTAAGTAATGAAACCTCGAAAATGTTATTGTAAATAATATTTAATGATTATTTAGTTTTATAATTCATTTTATAAAAAAATTATTCTTAAAGGATTTTTTTTCGAATTTGACCACTTAACTCCGCGGCTGAATCCGCCCCTGCACAAGACTATTTATAGGGTTTCTATGACACTTCTAGAACCACTTAATAATTACTACATGACCAATACATGTACATAAATCTAACCATACATGTTCCAAGACACTTCTAAATATATTTATGTACATACATGTATCATGTACTTAGACATTAACCATTCATGTACTAATCTTTATTAAGATAATTCATGAACAATCTAAAAGATATTTATAAATTTGATTTAGTTTGCTAACAGAAGGCAACACACCAAGCTTGGATCGGAAGGAACAAAACTAAGTAGACAAGGCTTTAGTCAAGATATCAAATACTTGGGTAGTAGAAAGAACAAACTGTATATCATCTAAACCAGAATTAATTGTCACGATACTACCCAGGTTTGTGTTTTCTGCAATCTGATATACAAATGATAGTGTATCATGATTTGGCTAGAATGGAATTCATATGGAGAGATTGAGATGCTTTTTCACATTATATTGGATAGCAGACTTTTAAATTTGGAAAATGTTAGTCTCCAGAATTATGGAACAGATTATTACCAATGAGGTTTCAGATTTATCAAAGAAGATACCAAGAGCAATTTTGCATAGTACCTAAGTTAGTTGATATCTCTACATCAAGAGTTTTTTATACTAGAATAATTTGAAGATGGAGGAGTAACTCATGGTAAGATGGCAGCGAATTCAGAATTTCTACATTGTGACAGCTTTAGTAAAAAGTCCGGTTAATATCATCAATTTGGATAGGAGTACATAAATCACACATCTAAAGAAATATAACTGTGGTATATAAGAAACAAGAATTTTTTAAGGTCACTTTTTCATAAAATAATTTTACACTTTATTTTGGGGATACACGAAACAAAGTATTTTAAAAATGAATATGAGCTTTTTATTAGACTGGTAATAAAATGAATGAGGAAATTATCAACAAGGTAACTTTGTCATAAAAGTACATTGCATTCTTTATTTTTATGTGGATCCATGACTGCAATATCCGCTATAGTAACATCTGGCAATCATTTTTTCTTACATGCCATGTTTAGGGGATGAGCTGGTTCAGAAAATTCGCCTGTAACTATCCTCTTGAAAACAATTTGATCAGCTGCTTGTGAGAAAGCAACTCCATCCCAACATATTCGTTCAGAGGGATCTTCACATGGTCCCACAACTATTTGGGTTCCATTTATGGTAATTGTTTGTCCACAAAATCCATTTTCTCCATAATTATACTTTCCTCCTAAACCGCAACAAGCTTGAAGAGGGAACTTGAATCCTGCATATTGAATAAATTTCATTAAAAAAATATCATACAAATGTATAAATGGAGTATTATTGATATTATGAACTTCTATAACTTTCTAACATGCTGACGATCATTATATTAAGGCATAACAATTATTATTTTATTTGAATGTGTTTTGAGTAAAATAAATTATTCTATATGAGAATTTCTTATATATATATATATATATTCTTGTGGTATTAATTACTCAAATTGGATTCGAGTATGATGGAGCATGACATACCATATTTTTTTGGATCCTTGTAAAGATCGTACTTTGGAGTATAAACATCTACATATGTGAACGCCGCCAGGGGAAGGTCTTTTCGAAGTTGATCAACGACCTCTTTCAACTTGGAATTGAAATATTGAGCTAAATCATTTATGAGGTATTGCAGAACCGATACTATCTTTTTGGTCTTACGGAACTGGTACCAATGTCAACATATAAGGAAGACAACCAAAGGGTCCAGTGTTTTGGATCCAAAATGATCTAGCTCCCAAATCGTATAGTTTCTGCAAGAATTAATATTCAGTAGAAGGAATTAGTATTAGTTAAGTGAATTTATAAGTTAATTACGTATTACGCCAAAATATATACAAATTAAACAATGCTTATATACCTTCACATTCAATGCGAGGCTGTTGAGAGTAGGTGGTATAATTGCTTTAATTTCGTCATATGTCATGTTAGTAATCAATCCTTGGGTGAGGTCATTTTGGCCAATATCAATAGTATACAATGCTTTGGAAAAATATTCCTTCTTGGGCAGCAAATTCTTAAACACCCTCTAAAAAATAATAACCAAAAACTTTTACATTTATAAAAGTACAAGATAAAAAGTCATACGAGAAAGAATACAAATTAATTCACATTTAATTAAAAAAATACCTTCTTCCCTGACCGTCTGTGATCTATTCACGATTTGTTTGAATTGTTCGATTTGAATGTCAAGGAAAAAAGGACTGTATGCACGCGGTTGTTGGGCCACCGGAAGAATTAACTTGGGTGGTGCGATTGTAGCCAATAGTTGGGCAAAATTAACACCATAAGAGAAGTTGGCACCCAAGGAATCAAGATAAGGGTGGAGGAATGGCTTACCTAAACTTGAAGCTGCAACATTAAAATTATTCATTAGGTTTGTAAGTAATGTAGTAACTAGAAAGCGAGTGAACTTGTAGGATTTGAATTCTGGAACTGTTAAAATTGGGCAGTTTGTTACTTTGTTTGGACAGTTTTATAATAACAAGTGGCATTTATATATGTATAGATGAGAGTTGCAAATATATAATACTTGTATAACAAAAGTCATCTATAATGCAAGAATGTGCTATATAAATGCAACTCGTTTCTATATATAGACTGTCTAAATAAACTGTCCATTTCAATTGCCGGAAATAAGAATCCAAAAATATTAACCTATAAAGTCGATCAAGATACGCCCATCAGAGGCTCTTCCTGATGGCCTTTTAAAGTAGGATTGTCCGTAAAATGGAGGTGTCCCTGCAGTGAAGGCAGCAGTAAACCCACCGGTGTCCGAATTTCCGTCACCAAAGGTGAAGATAGCTGGAAAATCACAAGTGTGCAATGCCAAAACAGGAGAGAGAAAAAGAATGCAAAACAAGGAGAGAGAAAATGCAGTTCGGCTCATGCTTAGGGACTTCATGTTAATTTCTATATTTGCTAGGAAGAAGATATAATATAAATGTGTTGTGTTGTTTTGATATTGAAGCCAAGGCAGGGGAGTCTCATTTATATAGTAGTTTATACAAATATTTTTAATTCCTGTTAGAATTTGTCATGCACAGAAAGTACATTGTTGCGTATAGTATTAGGTATTTCTGTTAAGATTTGCTTATAGTATTAGGCATCATGTCAGAAAAAGGCAATATTAGTCAAAAATTGCATTAAATTGGCTATTAATATTAAATTGCATTAATATTTATTATTATTAATTTTTTTTAATACTTTCATTAATTCTAACTATTGACTATTTCATTTTTATATAAACATGACATGAAGAAGTTATAATTATTAGTCAATTACGTTAACAGTTCATGTTAAGTGGAGCAAGGTGTAGTTATCCACGTTAATCTTTGAGATATTCCACGTTTATGCATGTATCTTTAGTACTAGTTTCATAGATTTCATGCTAAAAGTTATTGCAACTAAAAATAATTCTGTGTGGGTAGGACCATCTGTTGGTTATGCTTCAAATTTATTAGTTTTATCAAAGTTCCACATTAATTACTTTGAGAACATTCTTTGTGTATATTAGTAAATGTTAGTTTGTGCTTAGTTATTTGGTTGAAAAAATAGGGATGGGCTCACGCATATGAGGATGACAAAGGAATTAGGTTAGGCCAAGCTTAGTTTTTGAATTTTCGGTCAAAAAACTTTAGTGCCGATTTGTTGAATTATGCCTTGCGGGTGCACCCTAGTTGTTTTTCCATTAATTTTTCCCCTAAACCTGATTTACGTTACTGATTGCCAACGTTTAGCTTCTTCTCTCGAAATAGTTTGTTTATATATATTCTATATTAACTGTTAATTGGACAATCCACAAAGACAAGTCCACATCCTTCTTCTCATGAAAGTACACGAAATCGGAGCTTCGCCGTCAAGTTGAATCCTGGAGAGGTGAGCCTTCAAGCTGTATCACAAGGTTTATAACCAGTGAGGGTGGAATTACTTTTTAGGACAATAGCTTTGCTACGTCTCGGCTTTCTTCATATACTAGCTAAGTTATTCCAATTTACTCTATTACTCGTCTTGATAATTCTGCTCAATATTCCAACACCATCAAACCCAATACTTAAACTTCACTGCATACGTAATTAAATTTATTGTAAATAGAAGAATAACTCAAAGCAAGCAGTTAAATTAGCCGTCTGAATTATGTGTAGAAAAATTTAAATTTGACATAGTTTGTTGAACCACGCCCCCAAAACCCTATTCATCCCCCTTTCTAGGTGTTTACATACATAATTTTAATATGCTGCTTTCAAGTTATAATGACATGAGTCACACGACATGATTAGAATCTCCTCTATTATATTTATCATCCCGCTTTTTTCAATACATATTTTGCAATACAAATATTATTTTTTGCGACACTTTTAGCGATACAATTGATCTCTAAGAATTTTATTATATCACTAATTTTTTACTACGAATTTATTTTTTTAAATATAATATTAGTGTCATTAAATATAGATTGGGATAAATTTTTAAGTGAGATGACTCAAAAGATAAGAGGAAGAAGAAAATTGTTTATTTTCCTCTCACCATATTCTCTGGTCATATCCATTGGCAGAATTTTCAAATATAATACATTTTCAACTTAGAATTTGGATTAAATTTGAATACGTAACCAGCAAAGAATATTACTTGCCTTGAAAATGTCTGGTAATATTACTTGACATTTATATTACTGGATTGAATTTTATTGATATTTCCTCTTTGTTCAGCAGCTTATTTAGAAATTAGAACGTTGCGAGATCCAGTAATACGTCTGGCTAATGATCGAGTCATAGGTCTAAAAAAATAACTTATTTCTCATGGACTTTATGCCGAGAACTTATTTTTTTTTTGGAGAAGTCATGAATTTTACCAGTTCAAGTCTCTCATATTACTCATTCCTACTACAAAAAAAATAACTCTTTTTTTTAAAAAAAAACGGAGGAGACCCCAGAAATAAGTTACCTGGACTTCATGCCTAGAATTTTATTTTATTTTATTTTTATTTTTTTTGTGCGCGCGCGGAGTAAAAGTCATGAATTTTATCAGTTATATTTTTGTGTTCTAAAAAGTCATTATTCTATTAAAAGTAGTATAAAATGATAATCATATTTTTAAACTTGTCATCATAATTCTTTATCATGTATCCACTACTAATTCAATAACTTCTTACTTTTTAAAATAAATATGAAACAAATATATTTATAATTTTGTAAAGATGATTCATATTTCCAGAGCAAAAACAATGTTGCAAGAGCAATAATCGTAAAATTATATATATATATATATAATAAGGATCTTAGTCTCACCCCAAAAAAACTCACCCAAACTCACTTATAAAAACCCATTTCTTAATAAGAGAATATGGCCAGAGTCCTTCTTGGCCGAAGCCTAGCCTCTATATCTGAAACATCTATAAGTACATTATTTTACTTATTGATGAGGCATGAGTTGGAAATTAAATTTATGATCAAATTAAGTAGTTGGCCCCATTTAAGCATTCATATATATACACTAAAGTTGAAGTAAAAAGCAGCCTGACCGAACCCTCCTGAGGGCCCGAACCCTCCTTGTTCCGAACCCTTATAATAGAGTAATAGTATTATACTATTGAGGTGGTTGCAATTAAATGGGGCTCTATTGCCATCTATACATCTCTTTAATTTATACATATTGCTCGTTTATGTATATATGATAAATTTTATTATTAGAAACAGTAATAATATTTTTATATATATATTTTTTTATTTGGATATAATTTGAAATAAATATGAAAAATGAAATATATTTATAATATAATGCAAGTATACATGATTAACAAACTTTATGTATAACATAGATGCATTAATATAATTTGATTTTTCATGATGTTTAACAGTACACTGACAATTGTGTATGTATTTTATCTTTTCCGATATTACGCGTGAGTTTGTCGAGATTAAAAGCTTCACTTGGAATCAAGATGGATGCCACAAATGTATTGGGAACTCACCAAACATAGTTGAAAAACACTAAGTGGTACACCGGATCACCACATGGATCATGACTTCTTCGAGTTAGAGCAACTCAATAAATATGATGATGTTAAGATCTAAAGAAAGTTGAATCTCACCAAGAGGAAAGACAGAATGGATCACGATTACTACCAAAGAAGGGCTAAGGTCAAGTCTAGGGTTCAAAGATGTTATAATGACCGAACTACCATTGAAAGGAGGAGAACCCATTATTCATCTCTTGTTCGGACCATAAGCTCGATCATTCAAGAGTTGTGTTACGCGAAGAATGAGAGACAACTCTCACGTTTAAAAAAAATTGAAGTAGTATTTCACGAAATTTTCTTTACTTTCGATTTCTCAAAGTAAAGAAAACTGAGGGAATGAGAACTCCATAATTCCAACTTTTCAAATCAAGGGAAGTACATTATATGATTCCTTACATATTTGCATTCGTACAAATGTACACATGTGTTAATATATAAATGCCCATATGATTAACAAATTTGGTTCTGTTATAGGACAATATCCATGAAAAATATATATTCTCGACAAATCATCTTTCAGAGTTGGCAGACGAGTTTAATAAACCCTTTTCAAATGGTCTCCCCTTGGGAGGATGATTCATACGAAAGGGTTAACAAACTCAATTTTAAAGATGGACAAGAAGAAACTCCACAAGAAAGCCTGAAGGATGCTTAACACAAGACTAACTACCAAACAAAGGGAGGACCAAAATAGAAGAAATGAATAAAAGAAGAAGAAGAACTCAACGGTTCCCTTCTTAGGGTTCAACCCCTAGGAGGCACACTTTTTTAACAAGCTCCAAAGTAATTTCCCAATAAAACTTTGGTTATCATGACGAGCAAGATGACTAAAGTTATGAACAGATGCAAGAAATACATGAGAACATAGGGGTGAGCTCCCTCAAGTCCTTCATACGCGAGGGGCCAAAGATCATGATGACATAAAAAAGGAAAGGAAGCAAGTGCAGAGCAGACAAATGATCTGTAACTAGAGATGCTAAAGGCATTGAAGGAAGCATGAGAATGACAAGGAATGATGATGGCTATGATGCTAGAGATGTAGAGGAAACAAGAAAAAATGGGGAATTTCCGCCAGCAGTTGATGCAGATCCCCACTTTCAAGGCCATGTTCCTAGGCAATTCGCAGGGAGAACAAGCAGGAATGGAGGACAACAACAACAACGATAAGAATAATAAGGAGAGTCGATCAGATTCCATCGACGAAGAACGATGAATCATCCACTTGGAACCTCAGAACACTGGTGACGTGCCACAACCCAGACTGGAAGTTAGCCAGCCTCAGACAAACATCATTCCGACCACTATCCCTGCATGTTCACAAGTGCAGATACCAGCCATCCAAAGCCTCGTCTAACAAACTAGCCCACAAGCACAACCGATACAGAATTTAAATGTTACCAGTGTACATCAGCCAATTTATGTACCATACACACGGCCAATGCATCAACACATCACAACAAAGAGTCCATACCACAAGCCAGTAAGTGACAAAGGATGATATGATTGATGTGATCAATCAACTTCGCAAGTAGACATCCCGACCTTCAGAGTTAGACTTTACTCCACCCTACCCGGCATACATTCAGAGACAGCCATACCCAACAGGGTATCTTGAGCATCTCCCGTAATTTCCAAAATACAATGGGGAGAAAGGAAATGCTAGGGAACAGATTGCCAGAAACAGGTAACTATTATAGAGCTCATGTGATTCAAGCAGAAGCTGAACGAGGAGTTGTCAGATTATGTGGACAGATTTAGGGCCCGAGCAGAGAAGTGTGCAGAGCCAATCGAGGAAAAGAACCTGATCAACATACGCAACTGTTAACGTCAAGATCTTCTGCCACGTCCCAATCACATAAGACGCCCGATCCTCGCAGACAAGAAACACAAAGAACACCACAAGCTTCGACTGCGGTGTTCCGTTTGGGAATAGCTTCAGCGTGAGAGTCGAAGAAACATGTTCACAAGGTTTATCAAAATGGAGGTTGTAATTCTTAATATGTTGAGAGAAAGAGATAATAATATTCTTCCTTTCTTCTATCTGATTATGAATGGATAAAAATGTATGAGAACCTACTTCTTCGTGATGACTTCCTTGCTAAGCTATATCCTCCCTTTCTGGATTACAGTGCCACACACTATTACCTGACACACCTCCTTGATCTGATGGGTTCTACCGACTGCATGTAGTTTATCCACTGCTTTTTCACATCAAGTTTCCACCGGCCATTTGTTATAATCCCATCCACATTAATGCATGGCAGGTTCTCTAGTCAACCGTCATGCTTTTTCATCATTGCAGGTCAAAATAATAGATATTAAAATGTCCAAAGGATCGACCCACTGGACCGACCCGGTCTTATAAGTAAAAATGGAAATAATAGGATAACTGGGCTCAAAGACTTTCATGGTTCAAAAATAAAGGCCCAATAGATTAATTAAAAGAGTAAGCCCAATATACCCGGCCCAATGAGAGAAAATATCATGACCCAACATTGCCCCTAGTTTTTGTTGAATGTAATGTTTAATAGAAAACTAAAATAGTCCATGATATTTTTTGAAAATCAATAATAAGAAGTAATTGAAATGTACCTTTTGTTATTGCTCACTTAAATGAGATGAAAGGAGATCAAAGGCCCAAATCGGAAAAGGCCCTATCCATTAAATATTCGGACCAAACCGGACGCTTCCCATTCAAATTCCAAATTATTACTAGCATTTAATGTACCCGCCCAACAACACCGGTAATGGCTAATATATAAAGGATAACTTTACCAAATTTGGCAGCTTTTACTGCTCATTCAAATTGAGCGCCTCTAAACTTTCTCTCGATCTTTCTCTCGCAAATCGTCACAAATGGTTTCCCACAACCCCAACAAAGTTCCCAATACTAGTAACACCAATCACAAAGTGGTTCCACCAAACCCCAACCTCATGAAGGGACTTCAAGCCACGAATCCCAAGCCAAAACTCAAAAACCCTCCGAGTACTACAGAGTACGGAACGATTCTCAAGACGCCAACACTCCTTCTATCATAATCGAGGTCGAACTAAAGAGGGTTCGATCTGCTTCCATATTCCGGATACCCACGCGATCGTGGTACCCTTGGCCCGATGAAAAGATGTACCAACTACCAAGGTTGGACCGTCCGGTGTGACTTCTTTGGAAAAGGGGTTCGCTTTTCCCACACATCTTTATAGTGACCCTAATGGGGTTTCGGGTGTGGGGTTTTCACATTTGGTGCCAAACTCCTACATTCACATTTCGCCTTCGTGGCCTTCGCCATGAGTTGGGCGCCGAGCCCTCCCCGGACTTCTTCTTCACCGCCTATAAAATAGTACAATCCAGGAGAAGGGTTCAAGGCCATTAAGAAGCATTCTCCAAGTCCGGAGAAAAGTTCGACAGACGTTCACTAGCCGAACACCCTTCGAGCAATGGGGGATGGCACGAGAAATGGTTCTTCGTCAAAGGCCCCGAGATTTCATCTTTACCGAATCAAGGCAATCGACGAAAAGATATCTCACGACTTTGAGACATTTCAAGAACGGAAGTGGAAATGATGGAACTATTCGACAACTTCCCCAAGGAAGAGTGGAAATACTGGACTCTCTCAAGCGAGGCATGGTTGTATGACCATAAGTGTAAGTAATGACTCATTTTACATATATATATATATATATTTGAAAATATTGTATGATGTATAATTTTAACATAGAATTGTTTGATTTATGCAATTATCTCGATCAAACCGAGCTCCTTAGAAATAAAGGAGTTCAAGATTTTTGTCTGGAAGTCTTCTAAACAATTGAGGCTATACCTCATCAAGTTACTCCCGAAGTCGAATTCAACTCCGTAAATTCATACGGATGAATTTCAAATGAAGAAGAGAGGTCAAGAGGTTCTCATACCGTAAGAGACCCCTTCATCCTCGCCAAAAAGAAGAGAGCTACCAGAAAACCCTGTGTCACCTCTGTCACCCCTCCGAATCCACACCGAAATAGTAACTAATCCCAGAACCATTCCTCGACCAAAGCGGTTTACTTGATCGCCTGATCGAAGAAATATACCGGACCAAAAAGTTAAAAACAAAATAACCCCTTTAATCGCCAAGAACTCGTGGTGCCTCGGTCTTGATCATCCCACCCCGTGTCCCCCGTCAGAGAAATACAGATCAAGAGGATGGTGACCGGGGCGAAGGATTCCGACGCTATCCAGAAGAGGAAACGACTCGATAGCCATCCGAGTTCTCTTCGCTTCAACACCGAAAGGAACTACCCCAATAAATCCCCACAACTCGAAACCATATACACGGACCTATACCTTTGAATAAAATTCTACCTCTCTCCCGAGAGGTCGAGACTTTCCTCGAACGATCTTTGGTCCCTCAGTCGAAAGTTACCACGCCGAGGTCATGGGATCTCCGATCCTCCATGGCCCGTGTTCAACGCCAACTTCCTTCGACCTCTTTGAGCTTTCGTCGAATAATCGATTTATCACTCTGCTCAAATTGATCATACGGACGGAAATCTTCTCGATGAGGGATGAGCTATTCGCTAAGGTAAATAACAATCTCTTCTTCCTCTATATCTCTGCTTTCCTTTCAATATTTGGACATTCGACTTGAATATTTTGAAAATACTTGAGCTAATCAGTTGTCTTGGACGATCTGCGCCCGAGACACATAAATGGAGAGGCGAGGAAGATTTCATGAGACAAGAAATAAATATGTTGAAGTCGACCTCGACCCAGAGAGAGAGCCGGCCGTGAAGATGCTTTTCATACCATCAACGGCCTTCAAATGTAATTAAATCTGCCAGGATGGATTTGAAGACATCGATGATTTAATTAAGGGCCACGAGGATGAGTTGGTGCGTCCAAGCCGCCTAACAAACTCGATCGACTGAACGCTAGTTTGTCAAGAAAACTTACTCCTCAAGGCAAAAATGAGGAGTTTTCTTCACCAACCGAAGCTCGGGTCATACAACTTGATGAAGCCGAGATGAAGGCTCAAGACGAAACACGAAGGCATAAGGCCAACGTCACAAGCTTCGCCACAAAATAAAAGATCTAGAGGATTCGGTACTTTTTCGGATCAAGAGCTTTAAATGATTCAAAGTGACTACGAGATTGAGACGAACTCAACGCCAAATCATGAAGGTATATTCAGAGGGGTATGAAGATTGCCGAGAGCGAGAAAAGAAAAGCTATCTACCGCCTACCGACCCTCAGATCGCTCAACTCCGATGATGAGGCGCGCGGCGAACGAACGTCAAAATCCTGCTTTTTGTTCTATGTAATAATTTAAATACTTTAAGTTTTTATGTTCATGTAATTAATTTATGATTGACTTGAATTAATGAATGTTTTATATTATTGATAAATCTTTAACTGTCTTGATTATGACTTCTGTTTTGATCAATTTCTTGTCAATAATTCGGTATCAATAAACTGGACCCAACTAGTGAATCAGATATGGCATATAACAGTTAATTTATGAAATGAAGTAAATTGAATTTGACAGACAAGATTCATCTCAACTGAATTGAATGAACTGAACTCAACACTTAAACAAAATAAAGCAATATATACTCATCGGTACCGAAGAGTGAAATCGATCATGTATGAGGTAAATTTGGCTGATCCTCCTTACATCATCAGAATCTTGCTTATCACTCGGGGTATAACAAGTATATAAGGACCAAGATATAAGGATCAATAGTGACCATCGACTTACCACCCTGATAAGATCAATATAGGATCAAAAGGACCTTGGGCTACCATCGAATGGCCAGCGAGTCCTACCATACCTCCTTACGCCATAGTGACCTTAGGACAAATAGGACCAGGATCAATAGTGACCATTGACTTACCACCTCGATAAGATCAATACAGGATCAAAAGGACCTTGGGCTACCATCGAATGGCCAAATGAGTCCTACCATACCTCCTTACGCCATATAGTGACCTTAGGACAACAGACCGGGATCAATAAGTGACCATCGACTTACCACCGATCGATAAGATCAATATAGGATCAAAAGGACCTTGGGCTACCATCGAATGGCCAATGAGTCCTACCATACCTCCTTACGCCATAGTGACCTTAGGACAAACAGGACCGTGGATCAATTATGAAAAAGTGACCTTTATTAATAACGAACAATCATGTATGGACTTCCCAGAACCCGACTTAATCTTTATTGAAAATATTTTCAAGCCCGCCAAGATGCCAAGTATTCTCGATCTCGGAACCATCGAGTGCCCTTAACCGATAAGTACCTAACTTTGGTACTTGATCACTTCATATGGCCCTTCCCGATTCCAGATTAGCTTTCCTTGTTTTGGAGGCGAGGCTTCGGCTTTCTAAGATTTAAGTCTCCCACTTCAATCTACGAAGTTTGAACCCTTTGTTGTAATGTTTGGCCACCTTCGTTGATAAGCACCAATTTGATCAAAGCTTCTCTCTCGACTTCGTCTAGCAGGTCCAGTTAACTTTCAGGTCCTTCGTCGTTGTAAATTTCTTTCAATCGACTTACCCAAGACTTGGAGATCCGATTTTGACCGGGACTAAGGCATCGCACCATACAGCTAATCTAAGGGCGAATCCCCGTAGAGTCCTGGTGTAGTTCGCAGATGCCCACAAAGACGCTCAAAGAATTCTTCCGCCATCTTCCCTTAGCTTCATCCAATCCACGCAGTTGATTCCGCTTAAAAGTCATTCTATTGGTCACCTCGACTTGCCCATTCGATTGTGGATGAGCCATGAAGTCTTCTGTGTTGAATCCCAGATCATTCAAAAATTCTTCAAATTTGGAACCCATTTAATCTGGCGTCCGTTGTCCGATATCAACACTTTAGGGATCCCGGCCGAAACACACGTGACTCCTTTATAAATTTTAGGCACTCTGCTCCGTTATCGATCAAGTGGTTTTGCCTCTACCCACTTAGTCATATAATCAATAAGAACTACGATTAAGTCGAATGACGACCTTTAGCTTTAGGTAATCTGGCCCCAAGATATCCACCCCCAGACAAATAAAGGGTATAGGAGATAAAATTGAATATAGCTCTTCCTATTGGTCGATGTGGAACCGGACTATCGAAATGACATTTTCACATTTCTTGACGCATCAGTAGCTTCTTTGAAAATTGTTGGCCAATAGTATCCTTGTCGGCACTTTATGAGCCAAAGACTTGGCACTATACGATCATCAAGAATACCTTCGTGAACCTCCCAAGAGCATACTCCTTTTCGCATCGGAACCAAACATTTCAACAATGGTGAGGAAAATGCCAAACGATAGAGATCCCCATCAATAAGACTAAAATTGGTACTTTCAGTATTTAATCTTCTTTCACAAAGATCGATCCAAGGAAGGACGCCATCCGCCAAATACTCAAATGTAGGGGGTCATCCAACAGTTAGTTAAGCTTCGATACACATCAACGCTATTTATAAAAACTTAATTTTGTCATTTTCTTCATCCGGCGCTTATTCAATTATGGGCTCATAAATGGTCATACTTGCCGTCATTTAATATTCCCTACGTAAAGAATATTCCACGACCAAATGAATATTCTCCCACAATAATGAATATTTTATAACCACTTCATGTATTTTGAAAAAAAATCATATATCACCCTTAACTTTAACCTTTTATCAATTTAACCATTTACTAAATAGGAAAATTAAATACTTTTATTTCATAAAATTCGGGGTCTTACAATCTCTCCTCCTTATGAAATTTCGTCCCCGAATTTACGCACTGTATTTCAAGAGTTGAGAATACCTTGCTTTCATTTCATATTCCATCTTCCCTGTCCTCATGATTTCTCCATTGCTTTCATCTCCTCGTATTTTAGATATCATTCTAGAATATACCAAAACAAGGGTTAATTGAACAATTAACATATCACATAATATCCCGATATTATGATCGACCAACAAATAAGCTTAGGTAGGACACATTAGCGAAGGATTTACTCATCTCTCCTCCTAGTTCTATTCCCGATCTCCGCATGGAGATCATATCCCTAAGCTCGATACTAAATGTAACAACCCCAAAATAGGTCCATTCCATCCAACCCATTCTCGAGTCGCCAAATATATGGTATGTAAAAACAACTACAACTTTATTACAACAATTGTCGTGCAAAAAAATACAACAACACATATCTTGTGAGTTTGGATACAAATATATACCAATCAGAGCATCGTCACAATGACACCTTACATAAAGGTATAGTCAAAACTGCTTTTAGAAATTAGAATCTTTGGGAAGTGCTCAAGGAAACCTTCGTATACCGGGAGGCCATGCTTTTTAGGTTATGGTAGATATCATATGGTCACGTAATTATCCTTGGTCAACCTAATAGACCCCAAAGAAAAACGAGAAGATTACTATCGTATTCTTCCCAATTGGCGAAGTCTTTCTCGACATATCATTATCTCCACTGCCTCTAATTGGGTATTATACTCCAAACAAACACCAAGATTATATAAGTAGTGCTTGTAAATATACTCGCCAAGTGGATGAGCACAACCATGTCTTATGATAACACGAGTTTGTAGTCAATATAGACATCTCAGATGATAGTGACAAAACACCCTTCCAAAGTTGGGGTCGCCTCACCCTATTTAATTCACCAAAATAACTATTAAATGATGTATAAAATACAACACACTAAAGCCCTCAATAAAATTATTTTCATACTCTTTAGGGAGAACCTCAACAACTATAGACTCACCGATTCTATTCCTCTTATATCCGCTTCAACCCAAACCTACACTTTTATTACAGAAAGGAATTGTGAAACAAAAGGGTGAGCACAACTAGCTCAAGAAAGAATATTATGACTAAAGATAAATAAATTATCAATAGTCTTCATCAAGAATGAATCGTAGATTTAGTAACATATGGTAGATGATAAAACTTTTCAACCATAGTTGCAAATGAACGAAAGCAATCCATTAAAAGAGTCAAATGACTATAAAGTCTATTGTCTCTCCACGTTAAAAGTCCACCAACAATATTTTATCCTCAGTAACATCAATCAACAGTTCCTTTCCACAATCATATGAATAACTCATAATCATAATTGTGATTCTAAATTCCTCTTCTCATCCAGACGTAAGATAATTTTCATCACTGTCTTACCTCGAAACATCAAATATCATGGTTATACCAAATCACAGTTTCCTGCTCATAATCATACTAATAAATTCATCTTCGCACTACTGTCAAAGATATTCATCAATGATTCATCTTTACACTACAAAGCAAAGATATTCAACAACGAAAGTCATCTTCAGACATGAGCCAAAGATATTCATCAATAATTCATCTTTGCACTACAAAGCAAAGATATTCAACAACAGTCATCTTCAGATTACGAGCCAAAGATATTCATCAATAATTCATCTTTGCAGACATAAAGTTAAAGATATTCAACAACAACAGTCATCTTTGCATTACGAGCCAAAGATATTCATCAATAATTCATCTTGCACTACAAAGCTAAAGATATTCAACAACAGTCATCTTTTGCATTACGAGCCAAAGATATTCATCAATAATTCATCTTTGCACTACAAAGCAAAGATATTCAACAACAAGTCATCTTTGCACAACGAGCCAAAGATATTCATATATCAAAGAAATACATAATCATTTCAGAGTTATATAATAATAATTATAACCATGTTGATCAATTCACCTTTGCACTTAAGCTAAAAATATTCAATTGTAAATTCAATGGTCACGATCATACCTGGGCCAACAATTCAACTTTTTGCACCATCGCCAAAGAGAACCTATGGTCACGATCATACCAATAATCTACCCATCTTTACACTCAAGTCAAAGAGAAATATCATCATTATTAGGTTATAAGAATGTTATATAAAAATAATATAATCAAAACATGGTTTTAATTTCAAGAGTAAGATTCATAAATCAACGATAATTTGGTGTAAAAGAAACCAATTTTATTGTGAATAGTATCCGTGAATAGTAAACTTCGTGAATAGTAAATCGTGAATAGTAACTCATGAATAAGAACTCGTGAATAGTAACTTCGTGAATAGTAACTCGTGAATAGTAACTCGTGAATAGTAACTCGTGATTCGCATATAGTATCAAGATATCGTAAATAATGGCATATACGTAAATAATGCCATATACATGAATAAGGCCGATATCGTGAATAAGTAGCCAGATACGTGAATAAGTAACCGACTCAAAAAGGTAGAAATTCCACAATAAAATCCATACCAATATTGCAGTATAATGATATTGAAAGAATAACATCATTACGAAAAAAAATAATATCCCTTACTATCCCTTACAATCTCTTACAATCCCTTACAATCCCTTTACCTCAAAAAGCAAAGACTTCTGATCGGATATCGGATATGACAACAAGAAAACTTCAGACCGATGAATATCAACTCACCAAGTATCTAAATACTCATAAAATACACTCAATAATCTAGAGAGAGAAAGAGAGAAACTTTTTTTCGGTGTGATTTTCAATTCTAACTTAGCTTCTATTTATAGGAAAATGTTAAGACGTCAAACAGATTTTAACTCGCAACTCCGATGGCTTTACTCGCTACTATTCCACCCACCAAAAATTAGCCATCTTCCCCAACAACCAAGAGTGGGGCCCACTCAATTCTAGAATTTTCCACCAAAACCTAATTTTCGAATCAGTTACCTCTTAAAATTCATAACAAATCACACGCTCATTTTTAATCGGTTCAAAATTTGTGGACATATACTCAACTTATATATGTATAACATATCCAAAAATTACAACGATCCAACGGTCGGATCAAAATTTATAACTCACAATAATATAGTGAAGAACACCGATTTTTCGGACTATTAGTCCTTCTGACCGATTTCATTCAAAATTTCACCACTTAAATATCTACAAAGAATTTTTGGGTGATTCAAATTTCTACAGTTAGCTTACTTCTAGGGCTTTCTTTTGATATATGGCTCATCTCTTAACTCATTATACATTAAAGAGTTATGGATTTTACAAAATCAAGTAATAAACTAATTTTCTCGAAAATCCCATATTTTGTTCTCCATTTCGACAAATACCGATAAAACACCTCATCATTAATTCCTTCACTTATAAATACATAAATAAATCCATAATTTATATCCACATCAAATAAATATTTTCTTATCATATAAATCATTAACTAATTATTCACAAATAATATTACGTAATCACAATAATGACAACCAGTAGCCTCCTGTGAAAGAGGGCTTCCAATAAGAATTTCTCCTCATCTTTGCCAAGTAATTAGTGACCAAACCTCCTTAGATGTAACTTTCTAGACATTGCCAATAGTGCTATCTAATAATATTATTCAAATAATATGAATTATCGATCCGATAATGAGAAATATTGTAAAGTTGATAATTATCAAACAACAATAATATAAAATATCAACGCAAAGAATTATTGAATCAATAAAATAAAATATTGAATAGTAATTACTTTAACAATTATTGAGTAAAGGCCTTCTTATGTAAGGATCAATAATTCAAAAATATCGTAAAAAGCGTGTGCCATCTTTGTGTAAACACGCATATATTATCGTATTTTAACCATCTAAGTATTCCAACAAAGATGTTAATCTGTGAACGATTACGCCGTTATTTATAAAACTTAATTTTGTCGCTTTTTTCATCCCACGCTTATTTCATTATGGGCCCACAAATGGTCACGCTACCGTTGCATTTAATATTCCCTTACGTAAAAGAATATTCCACCACCAAACTAATATTCTCAAACAATAATGAATATTTTATAACCACTTCATGTATTTTGAAAAAATCATATATCACCCTTAACTTTAACCTTTTATCAATTTAACCATTTACTAAATAGAAAATTGAATACTTTTATTTCATAAAATTAGGGGTCTTACAATAGTCCACGATGCTAGTCCGCACTTGAGACCTCCGGCTTGCCCATCACTTTCTTCAATGGTCGATCCGCAGTGTAGGCGACCAGAGTCGACCTTGAAAAGTATCGCCAAGCTTCCTAACCGGCAATTATTAAAGCAAAGGCAAATTTTCAATGTTTCGATACCGGTTTCAAAGATCTCGTAGGACGTGGTCGACATAATAATTCTGGATGTCGCTTCCCACCGATCTCTCCCGAACCAACATCACAAGAATCGCCAGGAACTTGCCGAAGGTACAAATATAAGGTCTCACAAGCGGGTGCTTTACCAACAAAAGGAGCCAAGATAGATACGCCTTTATGCCTTGAAAGCGTCCTCACACTCCAAGTCCACTGGAACGCCTTCGCGTTCTTCTGGCCCCTTCAATGTGTCAAAGAAAGGAAGGCATCTCTCCGCAGATTTGGCGATAAACCTCCTCAAAGCCATAATCCTACCAAATGACGCTGGACGCCCTTGAACGACCGAGGAGTCTTCATGTCAAGAATGGCTCGGATCTTTCCCGGATTGGCCTCGATGCCCCTCCGATTGACCAGATAACCCGTAAACTTTTCCAAGATCGAGGCCGAAAGTACATTCGGGCCGGATTGAGTCTCAATCGACGATAACGGCGATCCGAAAGCATTCCTCCGTGTCATCCAAATGCTTCAATCTGCATACTCTTCACGATCATGTCATCTACATAAACCTCCATGTTCCTCCCAACCGCCTATCGAATATGAAGTTCATCATTCTTTGGTAGTAGCTCCAAAGATTATGAGACCAAAAGTCATTTTTGTAGGCATACACCGAACGGTGTGTAATGAACGCTTTTGGAATGTCTTCTTTGCACATAGATATTTGATGATAACCTCGAAAAAGCATCCATAAAACTTAATAATGCATACTCAAGTGGCATCGATGAAGTCGATCGATATGGGTAGATAAAGTCCTTCTGGACAAGCTTTGTTGAGATCCAGATAGTCGATGCAAACTCGCCACTTTCCATTTTGCTTCGCACCAACACCACATTTGCTATCCATTCGGGTAATCAATCTCAGATGAAG